>JARHVA010003600.1:1322500-1395000 GCA_037957365.1 Torreya grandis | reverse complement strand
TCACAACATGACTAAAATAAAGAAGAATATATGAGTAAACGATGAGACACTTCGATGAGAAAACCTCCACAACATTAAAATAAGAAAAACATTAATAATATAATGATGAGACACTTTGAGTATAAAACCTCCACAACATTAAAATAAGAAAAAAAGTAATGATATGATGATCAATTTCTAATTAATACCTCCTATTTATAGTTTACTTAGTTTATGGTTACTCTGTAGGCCAACCTAACTACCCAAATGATATCATAATAAAATGTAATATGATAAGGAAGGGGTTATGTAATCCAAAATTTATCTACACATATCCAAAATCATGTTATAGGATAAAGCCATATAATGCCCCTCCCATTCAAAATAATGATGCCAGAAACATTGAAAACTTTGGATTCTACTGACGAAAATAGTCATCCTTCAGCATTGCCTCTTCATGGTTTAGATTATTCCACTTGATAAAATACTCCTTAATTTCTATTTTTTTCATCCTTTTATTGTGTGTCTAAAGTATCACCTCATGTTATATAATGAATATACCTTATTCATCTCGTTATGGTAACTTATTATAGGTAGAATCTCTCTATCCAATTACCTTACTCAAGTAAGATACATGAAATATATGATTTATATGAGTGGACTAGGGTAGCTTCAACTTTTAAACAAAATTTCCAATTTTATGGAGGATCTTAAAAGGGCCATAATACTTATGAGAACAATTTTTATCATTTTCTTGTTGGTTTAGAGATATTTGATTATATGGATAAAAGTGCACAAAGACCCATTTATCTATGTCAAAATTTCACTAACTCTAGTGTTGATTTATTTTCTATGTCATTATATTATGTGTTATGTCCCAATTATCTCTAAAACTAGCTATTTATTATTTTGATGTTGAATGTTCTCTTTAACATCTTGAACATTGGGATATACCCTAAAAGATGAAATGATGGATAGCAGTTGATAACCATAAAGTACCATAAATGGATACATTTTAGAAGAGGTGTGGAAGGAAGTTTTATACCACCATTTTAATAGTGTTAACAAATTAACCCACCACTCTTGTTTATTAGATGTAAAACATTGAATATATCCTTCTAGGAATTTATTGGGCACCTCAGTTTGATGATAAGATTAAGGATGATAGGATGAATAATGAGCCACTAAGTACCCAGTCAAGAGAATAAATCCACCCAAAAATTATTGGTAAATATGGGATTATGATCACTTTCAATGATCATGGAATGATTGTGAAACTTTTGAACTATATCCAAAAAATAAGTAGCTAAAATACTCACTACAAATGGTTGTGACAAAGAGAAAAAATGAGCATATTTTGTGAGACTATCCAAAATTTCCATGTTGAATGTTTTACCTTCATACCTTAACAAACCTATAATGAAATACATAGAAACCTAATCTCACCTCTAGATAAGAATGGATAAAGGTTGTAATGGACCTATTTTCTTAATCTTTCATGCTTGTTTTATTGACACACCATGCATTTAAAACTAATTTTTTGTAAACCCCCCTCGGGTCCTTCCCAAAAGATATCTTTCTTAATTTTATGGTATATTTTCATAAATTATGAGTACCCCCTATAGGATATTCATGAAGATCCTAAATGATCTTTTGATTTAGGACATAATTATTACATGAGTATAATATATATTTATACAATAATGTGTTCCTTATAACCTAAAAAATTTCAAAGGCACTAGACCAATGATGGACATTCTAAATCAAAACCTGTGTATCCTTGTTATTCTCTAATTTTGATCTCGCCTCTTCTAATAAGTCTTATGCCAAATGGTCATTGCACATAATAATGCCTCAATGGATTCATCCTTCCTAGATAGTGCATCTATTACAACCTTCTCTTTTCCTTTCTTATATATAATTTTAAAGCCATATCCCAACTTCTTAGTTACCCATTTTCATTATTCTTCTAATGCCAATTAGAGGTATCCAAAACTGAAGTGGCACACATAGTCTCCCTCAACTTTTCAAAGGAAAATTTAGCTTTATCATTCCAATGTAAGGTATTGTTGTTTCTATGCTTCCATATTTTTTCAAAAACCTATAATAATAATTGTTAGTGCCAAAAAACCTTGGAGATTATTGAGGATTTTTGGCATGTTTGAATCCATTATATATTTTATATTTTTAGGCTCTAATTCTAATCCTTTGCATGAAATAATATGACCTAAGTAATCCACCTCTTGGAATCTAAAATAACATTTTGAATATTTTTCATAAATATGATGTTGTTCAAGAAATAATAGAACATGTTTCACATGATAAAAATTTTCTTCCAAAGTTTTTCTATATATTATAATGTTATTAAAAAATACCTAGCCAAACTTCCTTAAAAAATACCTCAAAACAATGTTCATAAAACATTGGAATATAAAGGGTGCATTTTTGAGACCAAAAGGGATAACCAAAAAATTATAATAGCCTTCATGAGTTTTGAAAGTTGTTTTATGGATATCCTTATCTCTAATCCAAATTTTATGGTACCTAAAAGGAAGATATAGTTTTGTAAAACAAACAACACCATGTAACTCATCTACCAAATCATCAATTAATTAAATATGGAACTTACCTTTTATGGTGTACTTGAGTTCTCTATATTTTGGTTACATCCTCCAAGTATCATCCTTCTTATTAACTATGACAATTGGAGATGAATATTCACTTTGGCTATGTATGATAATACTTACATCTAGCATTTATCATACCATATTTTTAATTTAAATATTTTTCACATAGGTATATTTATATTCCCTGATGTTGGGTGGTTGAATCCCAAGAATTAATTTAATGGCATGATCATGTTATGATCTTAGTTATAATCCTTTTGGCATGGCACCAAAAATAGGTGGGTGGTCATAAATAACCATCTATAGATCAGAATGGGTATAATGCTTTATTTTTTTAACTTTAATGGAAAATAAACATGTTAAACACACTTTAACCCTTTTTTGAGAATCTTTCTCATATAATGTGAATTGACCAATTATGGATATTTTACCTATAATCCACATAGTTCAAATGTCTTACCTTTAGAATTAAATCACATTAATAGTTCTTTTAAATTCATGTCTATTGTGCCTAAGGTCTTGAGTCATTAGAATCCCAAAATAATGTCTACCCTACCCATGGGAATAACAAACATATGATAATATAGTCTTTAGTCTCCCATATAAAGCTTAATACCGTAGAATTTCCCAAAATAATTTACCATGCGACCATCTATAATCATGCCCTAAAATTATTGATTTGGGTAAATGAAATAATTAAAAAAAGTATTGATAGTATTATTGATGAATTTTTGTGTCCTTCATGAGTCAGTCAAAACTATGATCTTATGTTTATTGAGGAAAGCCACAACCTTAAAGGGTTGAATAGTGATAATATCTGAAAGTGCATGACATGAGATTGAACACTAGGGATACTCATACTCCCTTGATGCCACATCATCCTCTTCATCTTAAATATAATCTTCAATACACAAAAAATTATTCTTGACACATTTATGTCCTTTTCTTAAATTACTATCACAACCAAAACATAACCCTTTTTCATGCTTCTCTTCAACTTGTTGCGGGGTCAATCTTGTAAGTTGAGTAAATGATGGTTCTAAGTTGAATTGATATTTGAATATGGTGAATTATTGGTGTTTTATAGATTTGAAAAATTCCTTTATCTTATGATCCATATGAATATATTTAAATATAGTAAGTGGATTAAACATGCATACATCATGTTCAATGTGGTCCTCAAGACCTCCAATAAATAATTCATTTAGGTAATCCTCAAGAATGTTGTCCATGTTTAATTATAGGATTTTTAATTTATGACTATAATCATTGATTGCCCTTATTTATCATATCTTTACCAATTATATAAATTATTTATCACTTACATTATTACTATAGTGTGCTCGTAAATCCTTCGTAAAATAATACTAGATGAGATTGAGAGCCTTCTTATTATTTTCAACACATAACCATTGATACCAAATGAATTATTCTATTGTTAGATATAGGGATGCCATGACCACATTTTTTCCACATGGGATATGATTATAAAAAAAATAATCCATATAGTCAAATTTTCACATTTCAACTTTTAGAATCATGTTACTTGGTTGCATGGTACTTGGATTAAGATTGGGATTGATGTAAGATCCACCCTGGAGGGGTTGTGAAATGGTGATAGATGGTTATTTTTATTTTTTAATTATTTAAATTCATCATGATATCTACCAAATTAAATTTTACACCCTTCAATTCATAATGTATGTCTTGAACATTAAATTATATGCCTTGCATATTGTATTATATGCTTTGCACATTGTATGCAACCTATCTCACTTTATGATCCATCTCAAAAAATCCTAGAATAAATGATATAGTAACTCCCCTTTCTAACTCCATCTTCTCTTCTTTATGAGTTTTTTTACTCAGAGTTTTAGTACCCTTGCCTTGACCCCTATTTTGTGTTCCTACCATACAAGGCTTGACAATGTCGATCCTAAATGTAACTATTGACCTAACATAGACTAAGATTTTTTTAAATGTGTTTAGCCTCAAATCAGAAGTTAAAAATAAGATACCCCAATTATATTTTTTCAAAATTTTCATAAATGTAAATAAATTCAAAAAACTCCTCAAAATGTGGCATATAGAAAAAATATATTAAATACACCACATTGGCATTGACTTACTCAAAATAGATCCTAAAAACCCTAATTTTTTTGCTAATAAGTCCTTAAATTATCTACCAAATCTATTAAAAAATGAAGGTAAATTTTTTATAGATTTAAATATAAAAATGATTCTCTGATATTAGGATTTCACCCACTCAATTGATGAAATCAATGATATGATACCACTTACAATGAAATTAATTAAACAATAAATTAGAATAAAATTAATATATTATAATATGATTGAAATAAAATAGAATATATGAGTAAATGATGAGCCAATTTGATGTGTAAACATCCACAACCATACAATAAGAACTAAGTTTACAATATGATGATCAATTTATAATTACTACCTTTTATTTATAGTCCACTTAGGCCATGGTTACTCTATAGGGAAATGTAACTATCCAATGATCTCATAGAGAAATGTAATATGATAATGATGGTTTTATGTAAGTAAAAAGGTGGATACACATATCCTAAAGCATGGTATAGGTTAAAGGAATATAGTGTATGCATCAATTATGATAACCATAGTGTGAGAACATGTAAGAGTGGCATGAAAGGTATATGAGACCATCAATGTATTATCAAAAGGCACATATTAAATTAAGATCCATGAGAAATGATATTATATAAATAAGAATAAAGGAGAGTAAATGAGTATGATGCACCCAAAGATAAGGACAAATGTATAAATATAGTACATTCATGTAATTCCAAATCTCAATAGTGTCTAGTAATGTAGGAAAAAATGATTTTTTTCCTCAAATAGAATGATATAAATAATATTCTCCAAGATGAGAGGGATAATCATGATGCCCCATTGAAAATTTTTATACATAATTTATATGTATTAATAGGCTCAAGAAGACAATAAAGGATATAATCCCATTTAGGGCAAATAAAGGTGATGTTTAAATGTGAATAAAACATCGAGAGGAACTAATGGGTGATTTTTACAAGAGAAAAAGCCTCTAAAAACTTAGGAGAGAATGGGAAAGGGTGTCATCCCAATATAGGTAAGGTGCCCCTAAAAGGTTTAGGAATAACATTGAGTCACACACATAGTCATATAAGCATGGATGAAATGGAACCAAGTCATATTAAATAGGAAAATATCAATCTCAAGGTATATAAGATAACATGCAAGGAATTCATGTAACAATATCAAAATTAAATCTAATATATCCATGTAGCCAAAAAATTTAGGTTATAACACTATATGTATAATTCATTATAAATAAATCCATACAATAAATGGAAAGTAATAAATTTATCACTATAAAAATTCATTATATAGATTCCCCCAAAGGTAAGCCATACCACCAATATGAAAGTACTTCCTAGGTTGTGGGTCTTGAAAGTAATCACATATAACCTAAAATTACATAACAATATATATACTATTATCATGCATATAAAACACTCAAGTAGGTACCATGATGGGGTTGTATTTTAGGGTGATGATACACTTTCGATTGATAACTTTTTTCCTCCTCTTAGTGATAGCTCTTGTATTGGCCATTAAATGATGATTCACTATGAGGTAGATGTCATAACAAAGCAATAGGGTAGAACACACAATGTTTGTATCCCTCCTTTTTCTCCTAAACCTATTTATGGGGTTTAACAACACACCATATGTTTCTATTGACAAAAATAAAGGAAAATAAAATTTTATTTTAAAATGTTTTCTAATTTTTTTTATTTTTCATAATTCTATACAAGAAGTAGTCAAATCACACAACAAACAAGTAAATGGGTGCACACAAAAAGACTCAATAAAAATATCAATCAAGAAAAAGTAAAATCTAATGGGTGTAATCTAGAGTAATAATAATGTTATTAAAAATAACCTACAACATATATTATAACTCAGTGAATTATATACACACTTGTATTTTAATAAATCTGGGTTATATTTAAATAGAAAAATACTCAGATAAAATAATACATAAATAGAATAATAATATAATTCACACTATTATATTTTATTGAACATATATAATTACATATGAAACATTACATTTATATAGGAAATCATCTATTATAATCAATGACAATGAATATCCATAAATAACTCCTACAACAACTCTACACTATTTAAAATGAGTTGTTGTAACTCATACAACTAATATTTTTATATGAGTTGTTTATTAAACAAATCTAAAAATATTTACATGATTAATTATCACATTATTAAAAATAAAAAATTAATAGTGTTAACACTATAAAATTCTAACATTTTTTTCATTTTCTAGTAATTTCTCTTGCAAGTCTCATTGGTGCATCAATCTCCCTTAATGCACACCCTTAGAAGTGCATTGGGATTTGGGTTTGTTGTCTCATATTAATTTTTAAGATATTACTTGATGATAATATATTCATTAATACTACATGCATCCCTCCTATCATGTCTTTGAAAAACCCTAAAATCATGAAACTCTAAAATCCTAAATCCCTAAAATCTATCCAAGTCTAAAATTATAGTAAGATCCTCCAAAACCTAGAATCTGCATTATTAGTATTAGATGTCTAAAACCACTCTCAAACATCCTAAAAGTATATATAATATAACTTAAAGTAAATAATAACATTTATATATATAAATTAAACTTAATTTCCACATATGTACATATATACTGGCTAATTTAATCTTGTTTAACCCTCTCCTATATTTGTTGGCTAAGTTTGATAAGTGACTTTTATGATATGGATCCTATAATATCTATCCCAAAAATACTATGATATTATTTTATATTTCAATGTTTTTTGTTGTACTGATATTATTTATGAGTTGGAACATGGTTGAATGACATTTAGTTTATTAGATTCACGTATAGTAATTCACTTCTCATTTTATTTCGTTAGCTATTTATATTATTTCAGTATGATTTCATGATTATTTTTATATTTTGATACTATTGATGTCACTTTATGACTATATAAAATGAATAATGGATGAGTTAGGTCTGCACATATAAGGAACACATAAACATCATACCCATATCATACAAGTAAACAAAATTGAAAATGTAATTGTGTGAGATCAGTATGTCTACAAAGTCTTATGCTATTAGTTTTATGATTTTCTTGTGTTGTGTTTATTCTTGATTAAATAATTTTTGTGTTTTTTAAGTGGTCATCATTGTCACATGTCCAATTGCGTTACTATAAAGTGATAATTTTGTAAGATGTGAGACCTCAAGGCTTATCACTTGATTTCACATTATCTCTAGAATGATTTTGAAAGCCTTCTTGGAAGGGAAATAAGTTCAATGGATTCTTTTTTTAGGCCGCTCAAATGGGCCATTTAATGGGTACCATTATTGGTATTTACATGTTGAATAATAACATACATTAAAGACACATGAATGGGGTTGTGGTAGGTGATGACCATGTATTTTGAACTTCCTAGAGTTTGTATAATCACATTTTAATTATTAGGGTTTTTCAATCCATTGTTTGTAAAAACATATTCAAATGGGAAATCATTTTATTTTTTTGGTAAAACTATCAAAAGATAATAGGTAACCTATGGTTCGATGGATCACCTTACTTATGCCACCATTTCATTGAAGAACCTAGTTATTTTTGGGAACCATGATGGAAGTTATGGGAGATGGAAGTATCATGGATTTGAAAATGGAGAAGGGGAATATAAATATAAATAGAAAAAGAGGATATTGTTAATGGAAATAACACATGAGAGAGAAAAGAGAAATAAATAAGTGGTGAAAGAAGGGAAAAGGTGTGAAGAAACTTGATTTTTTTTGGGTTTTCAAAAAGTAAGTTTTTAATCCCTTTGATATTTATCTCTTTTTTTGAATGCGATTGTTAATAAGCTATTATTTTTCCAATTCCATTCAATTCTTATTTAGAAAAGGACCCTATAATGTGATTTGGTTTTTAAAATGTTTAGAAACAAATGATTTTTTTCCATTCTGTTGGTGCAAAGGGAAAAAACTTAACACATGACTATAAGTTTCCATTGGCATGGTTGGGGTGTGTATGAATTTTTCTTACCTCATGGATGGGCTCATTTTTGTCATTAGAATTACTAATTGATATCCATTCCAATAAATTTCAAGGCACATGCAAGAATAATTTGGATTGTTTAGCTACTAAAATTCTTATGTTTGTAATTATGTTTACTATGTTACATTATCAATTGTAAAGTATGGATATAGACTAGTTTTTTTATATTGTTGGATGAAATTTGAAATTTTTATCAAATGGTTAATATTTTTTAATTTCATTTCCATTAATGATTATGCTTCAAAATTACTTATTATTCTTGAGTTATCCATATTTATTAATATTGAAGATGCATTTGATATAGTCTTATTTTATTTTTGAGACATGGTTGGAAGGAATGCATATACTTGTTATGTGGTTGTGTACAACTTGTGCATTGAATAGATGATATGATGGATTTTTTTTTTGTACCATGGTTTGTTTTGAGTTTTGAATTGATTATAATCTTAAATCAATCATATTTAGATGTTAATATGTTTCTTTTTGATATGTGGCTATAGACAATGGTAAGGTTGCATTAAATTTATTAATTATTAGATTCTTAGCTTTGTTATATTAGAGTTAATATAATGTGTCATTTAGAATAATATTTAATGATAAATATCTCATGAAATTATTGTGGTTTACTTTAAATTCAATGGGAAAAAATATCATTAATTTATTTAACAAAAACTAAGTTAGATGCTTAGTTAGTAGTGATTTGGTTTGGGTTTGATTCTGATCATGTGATTATTTTATAGCCTAACTAAATTTATCTACTAATTTGTTTAATATTGTTATCATTTTATATTCAAATGTTTTATAACCATTTAGTATGTAACTATAGTGTACATTCAAAATTCCCAATTTTATCTTAAGCATTAGTGGTAGTTATGATGTCTTCCATGCCTTATTGATAAATGCATGTTTATTGGAGGATGAATAAGGTTAATGAGGAAATATGATTATTATTAATTTGTAATATTAGTGGAAAAGTAAAAATTTGGGTTAAAAACTTATATTAAAATAGTTTAGGGTGAATCTAAAGTGTGCATTTGATTCAATTACCTTATTTAATGTTAATCCTTTAAATAAAGTGTCAATTTGAATTGAGAATTAAATATGTGGAATTATAATTGATTATTAGTTATTGTACACTAATTTCATGTTTTAAGTACAAAAAGTTAAATGTGGTAATGTAATAAATGATTAGTGGGAGGTCAATAGATCAAAATATATTCAACTATTACACCTCTCAAGAAGACTACGAATGATTAAATTATTGTTACTAAATGTCTTCATTTCTAGCACAATTCTTTTAATGCCTTAAGGGGATGGGATTGTTTATCAATATTTAAATGTGATAACATTAATCTTATTAATAAAAGAGTAAAAAACCCCTTTCCCAATTGAAAATAGACTTAATGGTTTTCATTGATGTTATGTTTTAATGTTATTTACTTCTTTTATGGATAACACACTTATTAAATTAATTAATGCTTATTTCTAAAGTAACTAATGTTTTTTTAATTTAATTTTTAATATCAGAATATCAAGAACAAAATTATATGCATCAAAATATGCAAAAATATTAAAAAAACACAAAATATAGTAAACCAAAGGAGAGTAAACTCCCATAAATCAGAATAGAGTTACCAATATTACAATATAAAAAAGGTCCCAAACAGGTGGCAAAAATATAAAAAAATAAAAACAAAAACAAAAGGACACCCAAAAATCTACCCAATGTAAAGGGTGACACCAATAACCAAAAAATACTTTACCAAATCATTAATAACACTTCTATTAATAGTTTTTTCCACATCAAAACCAATATCTAGATTTATGTCCAATGTAATAGATCTCACAACAAAACTTTAGTCTAACACAAGTCCCAATTGATCCAAACAACTACTATGAGGAAGAATATAGAATTAAAACTTCCCAAGAAGGGACTTCATATTATTGTATTTAACATATTTTAAGACCTCTTCAATCTCTACTTTATCACCCATTTTAGTAAGCTTTTCAAGCTTGTAGGCAAGAGCATTCACATTGTCATCGATCATATCCCAAAGATCCTTTTGATTATGAGTTTTTTTTGTAAGAGGTGGATATTAGTAGGAGAAGGTAGTTGAATAAAGGAATTAATAATATATCTTAGGTCAAACTTAAGATATATATAAACATCTTATTCCTTAACATACTTATCCTAATATTCATGAAAAACTAAACTAGTGTTTTGACTAGCCATAATCACAACGTGATTGGCAACAACCTAGATTTTGAACCCATTCTTGTTAGAATAAGACAAATTAACCTAGGTGAAAATAGGATCATCTTCCTATTCAAAGTAATCCTCTTTAATTTAGTCTCACTCATATTAATTTTTTTTTACTTTAATAGGAAAGCCATGATAAATTTCCTAGTCCAGATGAGGATTAAGTTTAGGGTCACCTCAATAATCAATCAATAAATTAGAAGTAACTTTGAACAATGTAATCCTTATAACTATTATATTTTTGGTTGTGTCACTTTTAGCTAAATAAAAATCTAAAAATAAATAAGGATAACAATGAATTCAATTGTAAAGCCAGTACACACTCTAGCTTTTACTTTAAAAACATCAAGGTTCCTTTGCCTCTAGATAAACCACAAGTTTTTAGTGGAAAAAATAAAAAAAAATTGTGTAAAAAGGGATGAAATTTATTTTCAATAGACAATACCAAACAAAATATTAAACCAACCAATATTATAATCAAAACAAAGAGTAACCTTTAAGACAATAATTTCAAATGTTAGTAGTATATGGGTTGGAAAACAAGATGTTTAATGGATTTAGTATCACTAAAAAAAAGAATAATAAGGCTGAATATAAACACTTTTCACCAAAACTTCACCCATAATAAGTTTATTGTATAACAATAACCATATAAAGTAGGATTTATTATGCTCAATACAAGAGGCTCAAATCACATAAAAATTAAAAGTTCAAGAATGCAAAGGATCATAAGAATGCTAGATAAGATTTAGTGAAATAAATGAGGCCTTGTATAAAGAGATATTATAATACACCATTTTATTGGATAAATCATAGAGAGGCAAACCCTTTAACCATTTAACATTTTCCTAGAATTCATCCTCATCATTCATAACATAAATAGTGCTAACATCTTGTATGGATTTGAGAAGAAAAGTAAAGGTCCTACATTGAGAGGAGGGAAATTTAAATCTTGTTAAAATTTACATCCTAGAGGACAAAACATCTCAAGATTAGAACTATTTGAATTTTATCAACCGTTTAGTGAACCAATCAAAGGCAAAAAAATCCCTGGGTGAGTTTAAGAGGTCACCTATTAACAAAAATAATTCACCATAAATATATGTACCCTTGGCATCATGTCCTAAGCCAATTGAAATTATGCTTAGTAGTGATTAAAGGATTGATTAAATCCCAAGCTATCCAAATATAAATAAATATGGGGGAGCATGTAACTTTAACTAAAAAAGGCCCAATAAGAAGGCTATCAATATTGAGACCTTTCTAATTAGGTTTACATTTAGGGAAACCTCTCAAAATGTTTTTTCTAAATAAAAATTTACATGGATCTTCTCTTTTTAAGTCTCTAATAATACATTAATCAAATAGTAATATTTCTAATTATTATCCCCATATTTTTAGACTACACTACTAAAATTAAAATTTGGGGCACTTCCATTTGGTTTTCAAGGGTCAAGCCCCACCAATCAGAGCTCAATGTCATTTCAAATAATTCCACTTATTCTTACCTTTCCAATAGTTCAAATGGGGACTCAATCAGAGCTATGGTGCAAAAGTTATGGCTCTTGAAAGTTTTGCCACCTATTGGGGTAGAACAGTCACTCGAATTGTCACCTAAAATGTTGCTCAGATCATTCTTGCCTCATTGAGAATAAATGTTCCCCATTACATCAATATTTGTCATCAAGTGTGGAAATTGAGTTTTGATTTGATTCCCAATGCATACTTGGAATGGACTGTGCTTTATGGAGTTGTGCTTTGTGGAGCTGTGGAGGGCCCGATTGTTCACCATTTCTATTTGAACATTAGTCTATAGATGGAAGGCCATGAGATTTTTTAGCTTTGTCTCTATTTGATTTTATTGGTGAGTTGTGTCATAAATTATACGTAGTTTTATACTTCATAATATTGCTAGAAAACTATTTGAGGATCAACCTCAACCATTAATTTACTCAGTCCTTATTCTCTAAAAATATTTATAGGCTATGTATCTAAGTCAAATTCATATATAATGTTTATACACTTTCCTCTTCATTCAAAAAACTCATTAAACTTCTTGACTGATTTAATCAAAGAAAACACATGTTTATCAATTAATGAATACTTAAGTTTGACATTCTTGAATGGATAACTCATGAAAGACATAGGTATTTCATGTCCAACTTCATTTCTCTGAGTTAGAATGATATATATATATATATAGACACACACACACACACACACACACACACACACACACACACACACACACACACACACACACACACACACACACACACACACACACACACACACACACACACACACACACACACACACACACACACACACACACACACACACACACAAACACACACAAACACACACACACACACACACACATGCACGCACGCGCGCGCGCGCACACACACACACACACACACACACACATCATAGATAATAATGCATTTTAGAAAAAGGATCATTTTAGGCATCATAATGTTACCCATCTCAATAAAAAGCCATACTCAAATTTTTTATATTTGTTCTGGAATAGAGTGTTTTTTGTAAAATTATAGTAGATTGACTAAAATATTTAACAGGGAGCCTAGGGATCTAGCATTTGAGCCTAGGTGGTTTTTCTAGTAAGCTTTTCAAGCTTGTAGGGAAGAGCATTCACATTGTCATTGATCAAATCCCAAAGATCAATTTGAGTATGAGTTTTTTGTTGCAAGAGGTGGATATTAGTAGGAGAAGGTAGTTGAATAAAGACATTAATAATATATATTAGGTCAACCTTAAGATATATATAAGCATCTTATTCCTTAACATACTTATCCTAATATTCATGAAAAACTAAACTAGTGTTTTGACTAGCCATAACCACATCTTGATTGGCAACAACCTAGATTTTGAACCCATTCTTATTATAATAAAATGAATTAACCTAGGTGAAAATAGGATCATCTTCCTAGTCAAAGTAATCCTATTTAATGTAGTCTCACTCATATTAATTTTTTTTACTTCAATAGGAAAGCCATGATAAATGCCCTAGTCTAGATGAAGATTAAGTTTAGGGTCACCTCTAGAATCAATCAATAAATTAGAAGTAACTTTGAACAATCTAATCCTTAGAACTATTATATTTCTGGTTGTGTCACTTTTAGCTAAATAAAAATCTAAAAATAAATAAGGATAACAATGAATTCAATTTTAAAGCCAGTACACACTCTAGCTTTTACTTTAAAAACATCAAGGTTACTTTGCCTCTGGATAAACCACAAGTTTTTAGTGGAAAAATTAAAAAAAAATGTGTAAAAAGGGCTGAAATTTATTTTCAATAGACACAACCAAACAAAATATTAAACCAACCAATATTATATTCAAACCAAAGAGTAACCTTTAAGACAATAATTCCAAATGTTAGTAGTATATGGGTAGGAAAAAAAGATGTTTAATGGATTTAGTATCACTAAAAAAAAGAATAATAAGGCTGACTATAAACACTTTTCACCAAAACTTCACCCATAATAAGTTTATTGTATAAAAATAACCATATAAAGTAGGATTTATTATGCTCAATATAGGAGACTCAAATCACATAAAAATTAAAAATCCAAGAATGCAAAGGATCATAACAATGCTAGATAATATTGAGTGAAATAAATGAGGACTTGTATAAAGAGATATTATAATACACCATTTCAGTGGATAAATCATAGAGAGGCAACCCCTTTAACCATTTAACATTTTCCTAGAATTTATCCTCGTCATTAACGACATAAATAGTGCTAACATCTTGTAGGTATTTGAGAATAAAAGTAAAGGGCCTACATTAATAGGAGGGAAATTTAAATCTTGTTAAAATTTACATCCTAGAGGACCAAACATCTCAAGATTAGAACTATTTGAATTTTATCAACCGTTTAGTGAACCAATTGAAGGCAAAAAAATCCCTGGGTGAGTTTAAGAGGTCACCTATTAACACAAATAATTCACCATAAATATATCTACCCTTGGCATCATGTCCTTAACCAATTAAAATTATGTTTAGTAGTGATTAAAGGATTGATTAAATCCCAAGCTATCCAAATAAAAATAAATATGGTGGAGCAGGTAACTTTAACTAACAAAGGCCCAATAAGAAGGTTATCAATATTGAGACCTTTCTAATTAGGTTTAAATTTAGGGAAACCTCTAAAAATATTTTTTCTAAATAAAAATTTACATTGATCTTCTATTTTTAAGTCTCTAATAATACATTAATCAAACAGTAATATTTGCAATTATTATCCCCATATTTTTAGACTACACTACTAAAATTAAAATTTGGGGCACTTACATTTGGTTTCCAAGTATCAAACCCCACCAATCAGAGCTCAATGTCATTTCACATAATTCCCCTTATTCTTAGCTTTCCAATAATTCAAATGGGGACACAAACGGAGCTATGGTGCAAAAGTTATGGCTCTTGAAAGTTCTGCCACCAATTGGGGTAGAACCATCACTCGAATTGTCACCTAAAATGTTGCTCAGATCATTCTTCCCTCATTGAGAAGAAACGGTCCCCATTACATCTATATTTTTCATCAAGTGTGGCAATTGAGTTTTGATTTGATTCCCAATGCATACATTGAATGGACTGTGCTTTATGGAGTTGTGCTTTATGGAGCTATGGAGGGCCCAATTGTTCACAATTTCTATCTGACCATTAGTCTATCAATGGAAGGCCATGAAATTCTTTAGATTTGTATCTATTTGATTTTATTGGTGAATTGTGTCATAAATTATAGGTAGCTTTATACTTCATAATATTGCTAGAAAACTCTTTGAGGATCAACCTCAACCATTAATTTACTCAGTCTTTATTCTCTAAAAATATTTATAGGCTATGTATCTAAGTCAAATTCATAAAGAATGTTTATCCACTTGCCTCTTCATTCAACAAACTCATTAAACTTCTTGACTGATTTAATCAAAGTAAACACATGTTTATCAATTAATGAATACCTAAGTTTGACATTCTTGAATGGATAACTCATGAAAGACATAGGTATTTCATGTCCAACTTCATTTCTCTGAGTTAGAATGATATCTCTCTACACACACACACACACACACACACACACACACACACACACACACACACACACACACACACACACACACACATCGAAGATAATAATGCATTTTAGCAAAAGGATCAGTTTAGGCATCATAATGTTATCCATCTCAATCAAAAGCCAAACTCAATGTTTTATATTTGTTCTGGAACAGAGTTTTTTTTGTAAAATTATAGTAGATTGACTAAAATAGTTAACAGGGAGCCTAGGGATCTAGTATTTGAGCCTAGGTGGTTTTTCTAGTAAACTTTTCAAGCTTGTAGGCAAGAGCATTCACATTTTCATCGATCAAATCCCAAAGATCATTTTGATTATGAGTTTTTAGTTGCAAGAGGTGGATATTAGTAGGAGAAGGTAGTTGAATAAAGGCATTAATAATATATCTTAGGTCAACCATAAGATATATATAATCATCTTGTTCCTTAACATACTTATCCTAATATTCATGAAAAACTAAACTAGTGTTTTGACTAGCCATAATCACATCTTGATTGGCAACAACCTAGATTTTGAACCCATTCTTATTATAATAAGATGAATTAACCTAGGTGAAAATAGAATCATCTTCCTAGTCAAAGTAATCCTCTTTAATATAGTCTCACTCATATTATTTTTTTTAACTTCAATAGGAAAGCCATGATAAATGCCCTAGTCTAGATGAGGATTAACTTTAGGGTCACCTCTAAAATCAATCAATAAATTAGAAGTAACTTTGAACAATCTAATCCTTCAAACTATTATATTTGTGGTTGTGTCACTTTTAGCTAAATAAAAATCTAAAAATAAATAAGGATAATAATGAATTCAATTGTAAATCCAGTACACACTCTAGCTTTTACTTTAAAAACATCAAGGTTCCTTTGCCTCTAGATAAGCCACAAGTTTTTAGTGGAAAAATTTAAAAAAAAATGTGTAAAAAGGGATGAAATTTATTTTCAATAGACACAACCAAACAAAATATTAAACCAACCAATATTATAATCAAAACAAAGAGTAACCTTTAAGACAATAATTCCAAATGTTAGTAGTATATGGGTAGGAAAAAAAGATGTTTAATGGATTTAGTATCACTAAAAAAAAGAATAATAAGGCTGACTATAAACACTTTTCACCAAAACTTCACCCATAATAAGTTTATTGTATAACAATAACCATATAAAGTAGGATTTATTATGCTCAATACAAGAGGGTCAAATCACATAAAAACTAAAAATCCAAGAATGCAAAGGATCATAAGAATGCTAGATAAGATTCAGTGAAATAAATGAGGCCTTGTATAAAGAGATATTATAATACACCATTTTAGTAGATAAATCATAGAGAGCCAACCCCCTTAACCATTTAACATTTTCCTAGAATTCATCCTCATCATTGATGACATGAATAGTGCTAACATCTTGTAGGGATTTGAGAAGAAAAGTAAAGGTCCTACATTGAGAGGAGGGAAATTTAAATCTTGTTAAAATTTACATCCTAGAGGACCAAACATCTCAAGATTAGAACTATTTGAATTTTATCAACCTTTTAGTGAACCAATCAAAGGCAAAAAAATCCCTGGGTGAGTTTAAGAGGTCACCTGTTAACACAAAAAATTCACCATAAATATATGTACCCTTGGCATCATGTCCTAAAACAATTGAAATTATATTTAGTACTAATTAAAGGATTGATTATATCTGAAGCTATCCAAATATAAATAAATATGGGGGAGCATGTAATTTTAACTGAAAAAGGCCCAATAAGAAGGTTATCAATATTGAGACCTTTCTAATTAGGTTTACATTTAGGGAAACCTCTCAAAATATTTCTTCAAAATAAAAATTTACATGGATCTTCTCTTTTTAAGTCTCTAATAATACATTAATCAAACAATAATATTTCCAATTATTATCCCCATATTTTTAAACTACACTACTAAAATTAAAATTTGGGGCACTTCCATTTGGTTTTCAAGGGTCAAACTCCACAAATCAGAGCTCAATGTCATTTCACAGAATTCCCCTTATTCTTACCTTTCCAATAATTCAAATGGGGACTCAAATGGAGCTATGGTGCAAAAGTTATGGCACTTGAAAGTTCTGCCACCAATTGGGGTAGAACCGTAACTCAAATTGTCACCTAAAATGTTGCTCAGATCATTCTTCCCTCATTGATAATAAATGGTCCCCATTACATCAATATTTTTCATCAAGTGTGGCAATTGAGTTCTGATTTGATTCCCAATGCATACTTTGAATGGACTGTGCTTTATGGAGTTGTGCTTTGTGGAGCTGTGGAGGGCCCGATTGTTCACCATTTCTATTTGACCATTAGTCTATAGATGGAAGGCCATGAACTTATTTAGATTTGTATCTATTTGATTTTATTGGTGAATTGTGTCATAAATTATAGTTAGTTTTATACTTCATAATATTTCTTGAAAACTATTTGAGGATCAACCTCAACCATTAATTTACTCAGTCCTTATTCTCTAAAAATATTTATAGCCTATGTATCTAAGTCAAATTCATATAGAATGTTTATCCACTTGCCTCTTCATTCAACAAACTCAAACTTATTGACTGATTAAATCAAAGTAAACACATGTTTATCAATTAATGAATACCTAAGTTTTACATTCTTCAATGGATAACTCATGAAAGACATAGGTATTTCATGTCCAACTTCATTTCTCTAAGTTATAATGATCTCTCTCTCTCTCTCTCTATATATATATATATATATATATAGACACACACACACACACACACACACACACACACACACACACACACACACACACACACACACACACACACACACACACACACACACACACACACATCATAGATAATAATGCATTTTAGCAAAAGGATCAATTTAGGCATCATAATTTTACACATCTCAATCAAATGCCATACTCAATGTTTATATTAGTTTTGGAATAGAGTGTTTTTTGTAAAATTATAGTAGATTGACTAAAATAGTTAACAGGGAGCCTAGGGATCTAGTATTTGAGACTAGGTGTTTTTGCTAGTAAGCTTTTCAAGTTTGTAGGCAAGATAATTCACATTGTCATCAATCAAATCTGAAAGATCATTTCGATTATGAGTTTTTTGTTCCAAGAGGTGGATATTAGTAGGAGAAGGTAGTTGAATAAAGGCATTAATAATATATCTTAGGTCAACCTTAAGATATATATACGCATCTTATTCCTTAACATACTTATCCTAATATTCATGAAAAAGTAAACTAGTGTTTTGACTAGCCATAATCACATCTTGATTGGCAACAACCTAGATTTTGAACCCATTATTATTAGAATAAGATGAATTAACCTAGGTGAAAATAGGATCATCTTCCTAGTCAAAGTAATCCTCTTTAATGTAGTCTCACTCATATTAATTTTTTTTTACTTCAATAGGAAAGACATGATAAATGCCTAGTCTAGATGAGGATTAAGTTTAAGGTCACCTCTAGAATAAAACAATAAATTAGAAGTAAATTTGAACAATCTAATCCTTATAACTATTATATTTGTGGTTGTGTCACTTTTAGCTAAATAAAAATCTAAAAATAAATAAGGATAACAATGAATTCAATTGTAAAGCCAGTGCACACTCTAGCTTTTACTTTAAAAACATCAAGGTTCCTTTACCTCTACATAAATCACAAGTTTTTAGTGGAATATTTTTAAAAATAATGTGTAAAAAGGGATGAAATTTATTTTCAATAGACACAACCAAACAAAATATTAAACCAACCAATATTATATTCAAACCAAAGAGTAACCTTTAAGACAATAATTCCAAATGTTAGTAGTATATGGGTAGGAAAAAAATATGTTTAATGGATTTAGTATCACTAAAAAAAAGAATAATAAGGCTGACTATAAACACTTTTCACCAAAACTTCACCCATAATAACTTTATTATATAACAATAACCATATAAAGTAGGATTTGTTATGCTCAATACAGGAGGCTCAAATCACATAAAAATTAAAAATCCAAGAATGCAAAGGATCATAAGAATGCTAGATAAGATTGAGTGAAATAAATGAGGAATTGTATAAAGAGATATTATAATACACCATTTTAGTGGATAAATCATAGAGAGGCAACCCCTTTAACCATTTAACATTTTGCTAGAATTTATCCTCATCATTGATGACATAGATAGTGCTAACATCTTTTAGGGATTTGAGAAGAAAATTAAAGGTCCTACATTAAGAGGAGGGAAATTTAAATCTTGTTAAAATTTACATCCTATAGGACCAAACATCTCAAGATTAGAACTATTTGAATTTTATCAACCGTTTAGTGAACCAATCAAAGGCAAAAAATCCCCTGGATGTGTTTAAGAGGTCACCTGTTAACACAAGAAATTCCCCATAAATATATGTACCCTTGGCATCATGTCCTAAACCAATTGAAATTATGTTTAGTAGTGATTAAAGGATTGATTAAATCCCAAGCTATCCAAATATAAATAAATATGGTGGAGCATGTAACTTTAACTAAAAAAGGCCCAATAAGAAGGTTATCAATATTGAGACCTTTCTAATTAGGTTTACATTTAGGGAAACCTCTAAAAATATTTTTTCTAAATAAAAATTTACATGGATCTTCTATTTTTAAGTCTCTAATAATACATTTAACAATAAGAGTAATACCTTGGATCCTAAGGTATTTCAAACCAAGGCCATCAATTTTCTTGGGCTTACAATATAATTTCTAGGAAATAACATTTATTTTCTTATTTCTTTTACCATCTAACCAAAGGAAATATATAATAATTATATGAAGTAAATGATCATGTTATTTATTAAATATCCAACAAAAATCATAATAGATACTATAAGAAGCCAAGATGTTTTGACATACTTGAATCCTATTAGGAAAAGAGAGTAGGTGGGCTTGTCATTTCTCATTCTTTTTATTAATCTAAACAAAAACCCATTCCCACATAAGTTTGAAAGAGGTAATGAGAGAGATGGAATTACAATATATCTAACCAACTAATCATGTAATTTCCAATCCCAACCAAAAATAACAAGCCAATCAAGAGAAGTGTCTATCCAACCCAACACAAAGGACTTATATGTAGCCACTCTAGATCTACAAGTAGAGTAATAAATCTCAAGACTTAATTCAACCTCAGCAAAATTATCTTCTTAATTTTTAAAAAAAATTGTATTAACATAAAAAAATAACATCAATAAACTCAAATTAATCATTCAAACAAATCCATTTAATCAGGGGAACTATTTCAACACTTCTTAACAAGTAGTGTAAAGCTTCTATCGTAAGCACAAAAAAAGATAGGGTCAATGGGAAAATTTTTCTAATGTATCTTTGAAGATAAAAAAAATCCATAACCTCACCATTAACTTCAAATATAAAATCATCTTTAAAAACAACATTAATCATTCTACAATATCTATCTTGAAACCCAAAATCTCTCAACATTATTTCAATGAAGGGCCATTCAATTCTATTATACGCTTTCTCAAAGTCAAGTATAATCACACCCACATCCTATTTGGAATCTTGGGACCAATAAATCCCCTCCCATATAGTAATAAGGTTATCAAGAATACATCTACCTTCTATATAATTAGTCTAATTATCAGAAACAATAGAAGGAGGAAGAGAAGAGAGATGTTTGGCTAAGATTTTAGCCATGATTTTATAGGAGAGTGATAGGTCTCCAATTTTTGACTTTAGTGTGGTCAAAATTCTTAGGGATGATCTTAATAAAAACTATGTTGATCTTTGGGCTTAAAGAATAAATAAAAATAACTTTATTATAGATCTCAAGGCATTCATTGGCAATCCAATCCTTATTAGACTTATAAAATTCAATAGGGAAGCCATCAATACCCAAAGATTTATCATATTTCAAGGAATCAAAAGTATATTTTAATTCATCCATATAAATATACTTATCTAAATATCTATCTTGATCCCGTGAAACCTTTTTTGGGATACATTTATCACAAATAATCCTATTTTATTTAATTTGAGAATTTGTACCATCTATCAAGAAGATATTAAAGTAAAAAAATGTGGACATTTTTATATCAATATGATCATGAGATAGATTAACCTCGATGTTAATACCAAAAATATTATTCTTTTGGTTATACATTTTTTTAAAATGGAAGAAGGATTTGGAACCCCTATCACCAAGTTTGAGCCAAGTTAAATGAGAGTGAATTTGAGAACCTATGGCAAGGTATATTTGGGATTGCCCGATCTGATGCTTTAAATAATTGAGCTCATCGAAAAGCCTTCCATCAAAGGGGAAATTTTGAAGGGAAATTTCAGCCAAAATTATCTTTTCCTAAGAGATATTATCAATTTTCCTTCTTTATCTAGCCTTAATCTAACCATAATTTTTTGGAAAAAAAATTTGACAGGTCCATACAAGAGTTCCATTTCATAATATTAGATGGGTCTTGAGATAAATTTCTAATATTCAAATAATATTTGAGATTATCCATAAATACTTGGTCATTTAGGTGAGAGACATTAAACTTATATAGAGATTTCAAAGAAGTAGTATGTCTCCCATCATCAACACTCAGGGAAACACCAATCTCAATAGGATGGTGATCCGATATTGTGAAGGTTAGGACATTAACAACATTACAAAAAATATTTTTATTCACTTGGAATAAGTCACCATTCAATTAGAATCTATAAATCCTATAATATAGCCTTTTGCCACTAGTATAATTATTTCACAAAGTGAACCAAATTCCTTTGCTCTACTTTTTGCCTTTATAGAGATGGTCGGTGATTATGCATTCTCTTACATTTAGACCATAATAATAGTTCATTACCTTTCCAAGATTGAGGTTCCCCCATATTCTATCATTTATCTCCTATATCATATTAAAATTCCCCCAAAGAAACTAGGAGACATTCTTAACATTAGAAGCAAGATAGTTCTAGAGCTCAGATCTCTTTATAGTCATTGCGAGCATAGATATTACAAAGATGAAAACATTTATTATATTTTTCAAATAAAACACAAACAATTATATTATAGGGAGAGAGTCTATGGTTAATAATACAATCATTCCAATCAGTATTAATCAATATGGAGGACCCTCCTTTACCTCTCTAATGGCTGGTAAAAAATTGGACAACATTTGGAAAAATAAAGTGAAGGACTAAAGAAAGATGGGATCTTGTAGCTTTGCCCTTTTAAATAAATAAGAAGTCCAAATTCTCTATATAATACCTAAAGTACATCATAATAGGTTTTCTATCTGGGTATTCCAATCCCCTTACATTCCAACCAATAATATGTATAAAAAAGGGGGGAAAAGGTCACTTACCCTAGCCTAGGGGATTACCCCCACTTTTTTATAACCTTGTAAAACACTGAAGGACCTTATTCTCTTTTGGATTTTTATTATTTTACACATCACTTTATCCAAGGGATATGTCTTTAGACTTCTTACTATCAATCCTAGAAGCCAACCCATGAAAAGGAAATAAAATATCAGTCTTCAGCCTTTTGCTACCTCCTTTAGACTTCTAATTTTTAGACACATTAGAGTCTATGTGGGAAAAAAAGATATAAATATTATGATTAGGATAGGACACTATATTATTCAACTACTTCAACATAGGTGAGACCATGATAGGAGAAGATTCATCACCATTTTATTTCAAACTAGGTGGAGATAAATTATCAGGGGTACATTTTTTAGCATCAAGGGGATCTACTAACATGACAACATATTAATTAGAGATAGTACTTAATATGGGAAATAAAATAATACATTGAAACATTTTTATCAAGGAAATCATCTTCTAAATTACTAGGCATGATATTTAGGCATGCAGGCCTCCATATCAACAAGCAATAGGGAAGAGGTATAAATCTAGGGGGACCAATTAGGCAAAACATTAACTTTATCTTCAAGTTCCACTGAATAAATTTTGCCCAAAGAATCATTAAAAGAATCAAAAAACTTGAGAGGTTCACCACTAAAAATTTAATTTTCAAACATTTTATATCTTCTTCTAGAAATGGGCCCATCATATAGTCATCTTTATAAGAAACCTAATGTTTCTACTTATTAATACTAACCTCTTTGTTAGATAACAATAATAATTTATTCATGACATGTCCATATTTTTTATATAAAAATAGGAATTTAAACCTCTTAGGATTTTAGCATCACACACAATAGATACACTTTTGATTTAAAAAATAAGGGATTCTATGAAAACATCAAGTGGTTCCAAGGATATCAAAACCCTAACATTCATATTAGCAAAGGACCTTATTATGTCCTTAATTAAAATTAATTAACCTCAAGGCTTTAGATCTTGAGGAATAAAATTCCAAATTTGAATAGGAACATTTTTAATGTCTAAACATTTAGGGGAAATTTTCAAGACCATGTTGTTACAATCCATGTCGGGGTTCCATGGGAATGCCTTAAAAATAGATTGACCAACATTACATAGGGGTTTAATGATATCCCTCCTCTACATATTAGAGTTTTAAAATATAATCATAAGAACTTCCTTTTGAACAATTCTACAAAAACTAATATAGATCCCCATTTTATTACCCCACACTATGTTGAGCTTATTATGAAAGGAGTTTCTAAAAGGAAGAATTTTTTATTTAAACTAAAAAAAACTAATTTTAAAAAAAAAAATGTTTTTTCATGGAAATATTAATAAGTAAAGGATTTTCCCAAGGATAGGGTGCTTATAAATTTGGTCCTTGACATGCTCCCTCGCTCTATCCTCAAACTTATTGCAAATGCTTACAATAAACTATGCATCTTCTAAATTCTTCATACCCTTTTCCTATCAAATAATCTCATAGAAAAATTTATTTGAAGCTCTAACATTTAAGTTAACTTCCTAAACCAAAATTAACTCACTACCCTTGAGATGGTAGTATTTTTTAGAATTAAAAACATCATCTATTTCATTAAAATTACTAGTTTTTTCACTTCTCATCCATTCAGGACTATATTTTTTGTCACTCATCATAATCAAAGGTAATTAATACATTTAGATATATTTTATCTAAGGTCCATAGGAAAAAAACAAGTGGAGGGAAGAGATCAAACACAATGTGACTAGGAAATAAATAAAGGCAAAATTAAGTTAAAAATAAAGAAAAATATACAAGCTTAAAAAAGCCAAAGTTACTAAGGATATATAATAAAAAAAGCACAATAACATAAAACGAGTAAATGAAACCAAGGTGAGAAAGAGAGAGCACTCAGGACACCATCAATGGAGGATGAATCTTTACCTCCCCATTGCAAAGCTCCAAACACCCATTTAAATATTCTAATTAATGTTTTTTAAAATATCATGTGGTAACTTATATAATCCCAATGTTTATTAAAATGAGGCAATCAATAAAACTATATTTTATAACAAAAGGTTTCCTTCTTGTAGAGGCTTGTAACCTCATAAGTTATATTTGGTATTTAGTGAGTCCTTATTATAAACTAAGGGTTAACAATGTTCATTGTGAACATGTGCAGATGTTTAACTATGCGTGCATTACATTTAGTTATTTAGAGATAAAGATGTACCTCAGATTTAAATATTCATTCATTGTAATACACTATTCTTGTGCTTATCCTTTTATTTATAATCAACTTCATGTAAATACTATAATGGTATAGATACACTATTAACAATAGTATAATGTGTTGGTAATGAGAGAAATTATGTTACTATTATTGGTTCTATATAAGTATGATAATTCTTATGTGTATGCGCATGTAAGTAGATGTTAAATAATAAACATGGTGGGTCTATAAGGTTCTACTTCACTGTCACATTGCCATGGTACCTAAACCTAGTTATTATTACATGTAATTTTATAAAATACCTTCAGTACAAGGGGTTAAATGCTGGAATTTGAAATTCACAATAGTAGAACTCAAAAAAATTGTAGTTGGGTTTTGGGCTAGTTATTACACTATGTATGTCTAGGAAGCATGTAAATACATTGTTTTAGAATTTTTTAGTATGGTGAAGACACAAGCCAAGATAGGTATTATTGAGAATAGTTCTTGCATTAGTAATACTAAAAAAAATGTGGATCGTATTAATGTTGATAATCATATTGTAAATCATGATGTCAATATGAATGTTAGAAATAATGAAATTAGAGATAATAATGGAAATATGCATGTTAAATATGATCATTTTAGAATTAATGATAATGAATAAGGAAATGTTAATGATGTCTTAGATGATATTATAGACTACTTCATAACATTTAGGTGTTTAATGTAATCATATGGGCAAAGGTTTTCAAACCTATAAGATGTATAAATAAATGAATAGGAGGGAGTGCCAAGGGAAGAGAATATTATTTAGGATGATGTGGTTGATCCCATCATTAAATAGATTAATAAAATCCCTCCAAATACCTATTTTTTTGGAAAGTTTGGTGGTGATATGGAAGCATTATTGGTAAATTTATAAAAAATATTTCACCTTTCAGATAATCTAGACTTATGTCCCTAAATTGGTTGGGAGATAATATTTGAAAATGAATAGTTTTGGGGTTTTAAGTAAGTTTCACATGAAAATTATGGAAATAATTTGGATATATTTCCCATTTATTACATTGGAGAGAATTTAAAATTATAAAATTTTGAATAATGTATGTATATTATAGATATTTATTTTTTAGTTCAACTATAGATAAGCCCAAATTATTTGAAATAATCCCTTAAGAATCATATATAATCTTACCAATTGGTAGGTGATGTGGCCTTATGGTATAACCACTTGTGTACTCTCAAGGGTTATGATCCCATGACTCTATTGTAGGATACTATTAAGAGATAGTTTAGGAAGAGGTACCTGAATGGGAATTATAAAGAGCATAAGATTATTGAATTTTAGCTATTAAAGCAAGGAATAATTATTGTTTTGGAATATGAGAACAAGTTTATTAGTCTCTTGAATTATGTGAACTACATGCATGATGAAGAGACCAAGGTAAAAAATTTCAAGTTGGGATTACATGAGGTGTTAATCTATGATATCAACATGAAAAATACTCACACTTTGGCTTCTTACATTGAATTTTCACATCATGCAAAGGAGAAAGAAAAATCTTGCCTAGAGGCAAGACAATAATATCAAAACAATAGACTATAACCTAAGACCAAGACTTTCATTCATCCAAATAATAATAATTTTGATAAATATGACCTTAAGAAATCTACTTCCATGTACAAAATTAATTATGGAAATTTCCATAACTCTAATATGGGTTATAAGCCTTAAAATTATGTAAGGCATCTTGATGGAAATTGAAGTTAGTAGAAAATTAAATCCTATGATCATGTAATTAGATCAAATTTTGTTCCATTGCCCTAAAAAATAGATGTGGAATGCTAGGAATGTGGTGGAAATCATAAAAAAAAAATATTTCCCCCAATTTAAGGTTAATCATCCTACAAATCATCGAGTTTATGTTGTTTTGCACAATAAGAATGTTGATTTTTCAAAAAATGCCTATTGAATCTCAAGGTATAATTTATAGCATTTCATTGGATATCCACATTTATCCTATAGATATTGATAGTTTCATTTTCCCTTCACTTTATACTAAATTCAATAAATAAATATTTTAATTGAGAGAAGAATGGGATATAGAGTTTGGATCTAGAAAGAGGGTGTCTATTTTGAAATGTTTAGAACAAATTAAATTATATTTGGGAGTATTTAAGTCTAAATAAAATATGTTTTTATCACCCCTTGGGTCTTATGACCTGATTTTGGGCATGGATTGGATACAATAACATAAATCAAAGCTTGATTTTTTTATAAAGAAGGTGCAATTCCTTGATGGGTGTGGTAAACTAGTGAAACTCTAAGGCATACAAAACCATTTTCCTATAAAAATTATATTATCATTAAGATTAAAAATAGTTTTTATAAAAGGCTAAAAATTGCACATGATGTAATTAAATGAGATAAGGAGAAGGATCCCATCCTATGATATTATCTTATGGTCAGGAAGTTTGAGGATGTGTTCACTAAAGATATTCTAAGATTTCCTCCTCAAAATGAGTTTGATTGTTCTATTGTTATAGTACATGAGTCAACACTAACATATAAAGCTCCATATAGGATGAAAGTGGCTAATTTTATGGAATTTGAAATTTAGTTGCAGGAGCTATTATAAAATAGTTGATTAGACCATATGTCTCACTTTAGGGAACCCTTTGTATCTTAGTTAAAAATTAATATGGCACATTAAGGCTTTACCTCAATTATTAAATGTTCATTAAGGTCACGATCAAGAATAAGTACACCATTCCTATAATTAATGATCTATTTGATCAAATTAAAGGAGAGGATGTGTTATCAAAGAATGATATTTGATTATTATATCACCAAATTCACATCAAGGATGAGGATGTGCGTAAGACAAAATTTAGAACAAGGTATGGTCATTATGAGTTAAAATTTATGCCATTTGATTTAAATAATGAACCTATTTATTTTATGAATTTGATGAAAAATATGTTTAATTATTTTCCTAATCACTTTGTGCTAGTGTTTATGGATGAAATTATGGGTTATTCAAAGAATGATAAGGACCATGAATAAAACTTATGCTTAGTATTAAAAAGGATAAGGCAACATAAGTTATTGGAAAGTTGTCTAATATATCATTTTTATAAATTGAGATTAACTACTTAGGACATATCTAATCAAGTGGAGGTTTTTCAATGGACCCAAAAAATTAAATCCACTTGAGAGTGGTGAACCCTTAATAATGTGCATAAATTGTGTGTCTTCATGGGTTTATAAAACTACTATATAATGTTTGTTGAAAACTTTTCAATAATTTATAACCCTATAATTTCACTATAAAACAAATGAAAAATGGTTTTATTGTCTCCTAAATGTGAGGAAACATTATTAATGTTGAAAAAGAAACCAAATTTAGCTCCAATCCTTATTATACCAAATCCTAGTGGGAATTTTGAGATTTGGGATGATGCTTGTAAATTGGGAATTGGATCTATTTTGACCTAAGATGGAAAAGTTATTACATAATGGTCACACAATCTCAAGGTCCATGAAAATAACTATCTAAATCATGACTTGTAACTGGTTGGTGTGGTGCATTATCTCAAGTAATAGAAGCACTCCCTATCTAGAAAGCATTTTAAGATGAAATGTGATCACCATAATCTTTTGCATCTATTTTACCAAGATGAGATGAGTGTCAAGTAGTGAAGATGGATATAATTTATCAAAAAAATTATTATTGACATTAGATATGTCAAAGGCAAGGAAAATAGAGTGGTTGATGCACTCAGTTGAAGGATGTATTAGGATGTAATGTCAATATTGAGGTCAAATATTAATAGTGTTGTTTTATAAAAATAGTAAATATACCTAAAAGGTAGAAAAATTATTATTGAGATAGCCAATAAAACTATGGAAAAGTCTATAGCTAGTTATTCCTTGGAATTAGATGGAATTCTTAGGTACCAAGGCATGAATTTCATTCCAAATTATACTAATCTAAGGGATCAAACCATGAATGAAGTGAATTCAAGTCCTTATTTTTCACACCTAGGTGCCACCAAAATGACATGAGTTGAAATTTTTTTTTTGGACTGACTTGAAAAAAAAATTCATTATTTATGTATAAAAATGTCTAGAGTGCCAACTTTTTAAATATAAACACTTCCATCTAGGAGACATATTGTATCCTCACAATGTTCTAAAAGGAACTTGAGTTGTAACCTCTATGGATTTAATCTTTGGATTGTCCAAATCCTAGGGTAAGCATGGTACAATTCTAGTGGTGATTGATAAATCCATCAAAGTTTCCTATTTTTTAAAGATATTGTTCACCTTCATGGTGTTCCCGAGTCATCATATCTAAGAGGGGAAAATAATTTAATTATTATTTTTAAATATTGATGTTTACTTTTGGGACAAAATTAAACTTTAGTTCAACATGTCATCTTGAAATAAATGGTCAAATGAAAAGAATAAATAAGGTCATTGAAGACATGATAAGGATGTATGCAATGAATAAATAATCTAAATAGGAAATATACCTCTATTTAGTTGAATTTTCATAAAATAATACCTACCATTTTTAAAAATATAAAAGTGGCACCTTTTGAAGTCTTGTATGGGTGAAGGTGTAGAACTCCCCTTGGTTGGGATGGTTTAGAACACTAGGTATTGCTGTTATAGACAACCTTCATAAGCATGATGAATAAATGGCTATTATTAATTAAATTCTCAATACTCACTATGATAGGAAAAATAGTTATTTTGATCTAAAAATATCACCAAGAGAATTTGAGGTGTAGGATAAAGTATTCCTACAAGTTATACCTCAAAAGAGATTGATAAATTTTAAAAAGGTATCCAAATTGGCTCCATAATATGTTGGTACATTTGACATAGTAGAGAATACTAGTCATGTTATGTACCATCTAGATATTCCCCCCTCTTAAAAATACAAGATTTGTTTCATGTGATGTTATTACAGAAGTACATTTCTAATCCCTCTCATGTTCTAGATTGAAATAATATCTAGATAGAAAAAGAGGAGATGATTCAGTTAGAACCCATGAAGATGTTATCCCATCGCAACATTGATCTATGAAAAATAAAAATTCAAAGATTTATAGTCTAATGGGATTAGGTGAGCGAGATTAATATAACCTAGGAAAATGAAATTATTTTTAGATAACATTACCCTCACCTTTGTTTGTGGGTCTTTGGGATAGTGCCTCCTTTAGGGGTGAATGTCATATTTGGCCTAGAAAAAATATGATATTATTAGCCTTTTAAATATTTTATTTGATATTATTAATGTTTATTATATGTAAAATGGTTGAACTACATCTAATTTATCATATTCATGTTGAGTCCTTCAGTTCTAGTTTTATTTCATTAGCTAGTTATATTATTTCATTATGATTTCATGATTATTTTTGTATGTTAGTACTATTAATGTAACTTATTCATTGCATGTAATGACCAATGGATAAGCTATGTATTCACCTAAAAGGACCACCCAAATTCCATATGAATTTCATATAGGTATATAAAATTGAAAAGGTAATTGTGCAAGATCATTATGTCCACCAATTCTTGTGTTGTCAAATTTTTAACCTTATTATATTATGTTCATTATTTATTGAGTAATTTGTGTGTTTTATAAGTATTTTTCATTGTCACATGGATAATTATGATACTATAAAGTGATAATTTACAAAAATTGAGACCTTGGGGTCTATCACTTTATTGCACATCAAATCTATAATGATTTTGAAATACTTTTTAGAAGGCAAGCAAGTGAAATGGAAATTTTGTTTAGGCCACTAAAGTGGGACATGGAAGGGGAAACATTATTGGTCTCTAAATTTTGAATCATAATATATATTAAATAACTATGAATTGGGTCATGGTAAATTATTACCATGTATTTTGACTTACATAGATTTTTTATAGAATCATATTTTAATGATTAGGGTTTTTCAATCCATTGCTTGGAAAAATGTGGTATTTGAGTAGGACATAATTTTGTTAGGTCAATATATTAGATGTTTGAAGGGAACCTAGGTTTCCCATTCTTATACCAACATTAAATTGAAGATCATGGTTATTTTTGGGAACCATGATGAAATTTATGGGACATGGTAGTAGTATGGAGCTGGAAATGCAAGTGGAAACATAGAAAGAGGAGAATTTTATTTGAAAGAGAACAAAAGATAAAAAAGATAAAAAAAGAAAGAGGGAATAAAAGGGAAAAGGTGTGAATAAACTTTTAGATTTTTTTGGGTTTTCAAAAAGTAAGTTCTGAATCCTTTGACCTTATTCTATTATTTTGAATAATACATTTAATAAGCTCTCTTTTTTCTATTTCCATTCAATTTTTAGTTGTAAAGGGACCCTAGAATGTGATTTGGTTTTTTAAAAAAATATAAAAAAGAAACTCTGGCCATTTTCTTTATGTAAAGGGTGAAACCCAAACACAAGCCTATAAGTGTCCATTAACAAGTTTGGGGTGGATAGTTAGTTTTCATACCTCGTGGATGGGATCATTTGTGTTATTCAAATTATTCATTGAAATTGACTTTGAAAGGATAAATGAACTAATGAATAAGATAACATTTGTTTCACTGACCTGTGAAAATGACTGTTGAGGCACATACAAGAATAATTTATATACATAACTACCAAAATTCTTGTATTTGTACTTAAATTGATTTTGTAACATTATATGTTGTAAATTATGGATGTGGACTAGTTTTGTATTATATTGGATACAATTTGAAAGGTTTATCTAATGGTTAAAATTGTTTAATTTCATTATCCAATGATTATGTTTCAAGTTGACTTATTATTATTATGATATTCATATTCAATACTACTAAAGACACATTTGATACAATCTTGTTTTATTCATGAAAAATATTTGAAATGAATATTTATTCTTGTTATTTGTTTATGCACAACATGTGCATCGAATATATGATTTGAGGGATTTTTTTGGTTGTAGCATGGTTTTGTTTTATCTATGCATTGATTAAATATTAAATCAATCATATTTAGATGTTAATATTTTTATTTTCCATACATGGTTGTAAATGATGATAAGGTTGCATTGTATTTCATAACTATTGGATTTACAACTATGTTGCATTAGAATGAATCAAATTTATCATTTAGAATAATCATGGATGATAAATAGCTTAGGAAAATATTGTGATTTGATTTCATTACTTTGTTTAACAAGGACTAAGTTGGTTCCTTTGTTATTAGTGATTTTTTTTGGGTTTGATTATGATCATGTCATTATGTTATGGTTTAATTTATGCTCATTTATTAAATATTTTTATCAATTGATCTTAAACTAGTTTCCAATCATCATCTATGTAACTATAGTGTGCATTCTAAATTTGTAATTTTATCTTAAGCACTAATTCCAGATATAATGTCTTCCTTGGCTTATTTGTAATGCCTGTTTATTTGAGAAATAATAAGGTTAGTGAGAAATTTGGTTTATGATTAGTTTATATTATTAGTGGAAAAGTAGAAATTTCAGCTAACAACTTATGTTAAAATAGTTTTGGATGAAATTGAAGTATGAATTTGATTTAGTTACCATTTTGAATGTTAATATCTTAAATAAAGTGTCAATTAAAATTGAGAATTAAATATGTGGTATTAGAATTAATTATTAGTTGTGGTAAACTAATTTCATGTTTTAAGTACAAAAAGATAAATGTGATAATGTAGTCATTGATTAGTTAGACATCAATGTGTTGAAATATATTTGATTAATACACCTATTCCCAAGACTATGAGTGGTTAAATTTTTATTATTAAATTCCTTTTTTTATATTAGTATTATTTTAATTATTCAAATGGAAAAGATTCCTTCTCAAAATTTAAATGCAATCACATTAAAATTGTTAAGAAAAGAGGCAAAAATAATTTCCTAATTAGGAAAAATCTTAATGGTTTCCATTGATGTCATGTCTTAATTTCATTAACTTCATTTTTGGATAATACACTTATTAAGATAATTTACATTTATTTATAAATAATTTAACATTTTTTCACAAAACATGTTGTAGATTATATAAGCCTAACATTTATTAAATTGGGGCAAACAAGAAAACTAGATTTTAGAACAAGAGGTTGCCTTATTGTAGAGGCATCTACCTCATGAGCTATAGTTGATCTTTACTAACTATATTTTATAAACTAAGGGTTATAATTTATCATTGTGAACATGTGCAAATGTTTGATTATGATTGTATTGAATTTAGTTATTAAGAGGATAAAGATGTAGCTTAGATTTAAATATTCCTTCATGGTAATATACTCGTCTAGTGCTTACCCTTTTATATGTAATAAACTTAATGTATATAGTATAGTGGCATTAAAATATTATTAAAAATGATATAATATTTTGGTAATAATAGTAATTTTTATACTATTATTGGCTTTATAGATGCATGATAATTCTTATGCTTATGTGCATGTAAGTATATTTTGACTATCCAACATAATGGTCTAACCTATTCTACTTGAATACTGCATTACCATGACACCTTAACCAGGTGACTAGTACATGTAATTTTTGAAAATTCCTTAGACATAATGGGTTGATTATTAAAATTTAGAATTCGCAACCCTAGAACTCAAAAAAATTATAGTTGGGTTTCGGGGTTTTTGACAAATCCATATATATAATCTTACTCATTGTAATTTTTATAATAAATTCATTAAGTATTTTCTAATCATGCATGTAAATTTGTATTTATTAAGAAGAATAAGAATTAAGGTATATGATCTTAAATTTTTTATTTCTAATTTGTAAAAGTGCTTTGATGGTCATAAGAAATAAACACCAAGGTATACATAGTATTCAAAGTCCAAACTAGGGATACTTAAGTATTATTTATTATATCTTGATCTCCACCTAAAAATCTCTCACAAAATTATAGTTGAGCCAATGGTAAATTAATGTATCAAAAATTCATCACAAGGTAAGTATATTTATTCCTATACTATTTATTTATTTACTTTTGTGAATATGGGTAGGTTGTTTCCTCCCATGCTTTAGTAGTATATTATTATTAATATATGTTACCATTGCATGATTTATTTTATTTATTTATATAACTCAGTTTCAACCTTATTTTATATATTGTATGTAAAAAAAGTGACACACTGACCGTACACACTCAACATCCCAAGGTCAAGTTGAGACAACCGAAATAGTGATGATAATTGGTCAATGTAGCTAATGGTATGGATGAATAGGATGGGATAATTGAATTGGATGAGATTGTGTGATAGGATAATAAATCCTTACAAGTTTATGAACTATGAAAACTAGATGGTGAGCTTTCCCTATACATATTATTTTGTTACTTCATAGTGTTCATTTAATGTATAAATTTTTATAGGAATGAAGGCTCTAGTATGGATAAATTATAATAGGATTATATGTCATAGTTGTTATTAAACATTAATTTATTTAAATGGAATAAATTTGGGATTATTTACTATTGATATTTATCTAAATATATGGTGTTGTTCTCAATCAGGAAATGTCACTCACAAAGGTGAATAAATAAGCTGAGACTAGACTCTAAGATGAGAATTGAAATCAAATGTAGTAATTGGAAAGATAATAAATATGTTTTCATAGATACTTAGGTTTATTCTAATCTAATTTTTTCATATAGGGCCTAACATTTCATAATTAATAAAAGTGGTAGTGAGGTTGAATGGAATACTTCTAGTCAGAACATAGATTCAATATCACTTTATGTGTGTTGTTCATTAATGGGGGATAGCACTCATGGAAAAGATCATATCCTATGTTGATGTGATTTTTTAGGGACCTTAATCCAACAATGTGGGACCATATGTGATGGATGAAAGACAATCAATTTTTTTTATTTTCAAATGTATGTGTGTCCATTTATAACTAATGTTTTTTGAAGTGGAAAATTAAAGTAAATAAATAAACTAAAACATGTTCAAATGAAGGTAAAAAAAATTCAAATATATCTAAGCACAAATAAATAATATAGTTAATATTAATTAAAATATTTATGATTATTTAATTACCTAATCATGTGTAAGATAAATTCAAGAAAAACTACTTTCTCTTTATGTTGTTTTAATGTTTATGCATGCAAATAATTGGAATTCAATGTTGGATATGTGAATAACTAATATATATATATATATATATATATATATATATATATATATATATATATATATATATATATATATATATATATATATATATATATATATATATATATTTGAATATGTGTGTAGATGTGAAACAAATTAATTGATTAAAGTGAAATGATATAAATAAAAAACAAAATTACCTTTTTAATATTTTTTCTAAATAAATATTTCAAACCTAAAATTAAATTACATAAATGCTTTCATATTTTGTATTTTTATATTTTTGAATGAATGTAAAATTGATTTAAATGATTTTTTATGTGTATTTTTAAATTTTTGAATGAATTCAAAACTAAAAATGAAATGATTCAAGTGGACATGAAAATGTCAATATTAAATTTAAATGAAACTTTGGGTTTGTATACAATAAATCTAAATTATATATCACTTCAGTCTTATACACTTGGAAAATACCTATCATGGTTGTACCCTTCAATTTTAATATCTTCCCACTACTGAAAGGATTGCATATACTATCTCTTTATGCCAAATTGATTATATCTTAGTCTGACCATATGTTATTATGATGACTAGAACTTATATACTATGTAAAATAATATAAACCTGATCATTATCTTTCTCTGCCAATTTTAGATATGTACCTATTTTCTATCTTTTTAGATACTTGCATCATAACTAGACACATATAGTTACGTAGGTTCCCCTTTTCTAACTAAGTATACAATGCCCAAAATTCATCCAATTTACAAATATAATGTATATCTATGGTCATCCTAAGTGATTTAGTGTGAAATATTTCCAAAATGGATTGGTCTATATACAAGATCAATTCTCATTCAATCTCACCTAGTAAATACTGGGAAATCACAAGGTAACTTAACAAGAATCATTCAATCAAGATTTCAAGTAAAAAACCTACACTATTCATCCCAATTTTTGTATCATTGATAAGATTAGTATTCACATAGGTCTAAGGTTATGAAGGAGTAGCCCATGATCTATATTTACCAATTTACAAGATTGGTCACTATATGTACCTAATTATCACACATTGCATCCTTATGCACAAAGAAGCATACAAATAAGGGATAAATACATTTTTTTGATTCCCTCTTAAATGTATTGGGTATGTAAGTAACACCCATTTATAAAGGGGTCTTTGGGGTAGCTTGACACTATGATCCTACTAACCCATTTCCACCATAGTCACTCTAAGGGTAAGGAATCTAGGGTTTGGTCATTTAGCAAAAAGTGAAAGGATGTGTGCATGATTTATATACATGAAAATAAATGCCATAAAAACCCAAAATTATCTAGTTTGTTTCATATATATTAAATTAGTATTTTAAGTAAGATACATGTGTATATATCAGACTCCTACATTGATGCAACTATCTAGATCCAATGCAAGCATCAAGGCCACAAAATGTAAAATTTTAGGATTTAAAGACCATTCCAAGATCATGATCTAGTCCACTTCCAAATTTTTTTATCCTAGATCTACATGTGCATAGTAAAATATATAAGTACTCTTATTTATAATTTATTATAATATTGAATAATAGTTATATTTTTTATTTTTGGTGTATCTCAATATTTAAATTCATAATATTGTTTAAATGAGTTTATAAATTAATTATCTTTTTATAGATTTTTTTATCACCCTTGTGTTTATTAATCTATATATTATTATCACTAGATACCCCATATCATCATTTTAAGGTTAAACATTTGGTGAACCTGACTCTTTATAAAAACCCTAATATAGCTCAAGGTTTCATATTTTTTATTGTTTTACTTTGTTTCAAATTCTAAATTTTTTCATTTATGATAAATGGAAAAGTTATTAAAAAAACTCATTTTAAAATGGAAGATAAATAAGCACTAGTTACTCATACCAATAACAACAAGGGCATGATGCATGCATTTTTGTATGTTAAAAGAGATCAAATCAATAATCATGTTAAGGCTAAGTATTCCTCACATAGTTATGGTGAATCCTTAGGTGGTACTACAACCAATTACATAAAAATAACCCTACCTTTTACCACCTCATAACTTCATAATTTTAATGGGGTAACAAGGTACATGTCTACACCTTTGTTCCTTGAAATAAATCCTTCGATTGATGCACCTCCTTTGGTGACTTCTCAAACTTCAAACCTTCATGATCAAAATGTGCAAGATCATGTCCAAACTATACAATGTTTAGAAGGTAAGGTTACAAAAATCAAACAAATTTATATGAATTCATCTTATGCTATTAATTCAAAAGAGGTGTTTCATAACCCTCTTACACCTAAAATATATTTGAACCCCTTTTCAATTGGTTTTGTTACACCTAAGTTTGCATTTTATAGAAAGGGTGATCTTGAACATTATCTCTGATATTTCTATGTGGTATCCTTGTATTATGTATCTAATGATAAAATTTTGAACAAATTATTTCCAAGGATAATTATGGAATATGATCTAAGGTGGTTCTATAATTTACAAATCCAATTATTGAAATCTTTCAAAACTATCAGAGATCAATTTTTGGCACACTTATCTATAAATATTACCAAAAATATTTCCTATGCCCAAATTGCAAAGATAAAATAAGGTACCAATGATTATATTAATGGATATGTCTCGATGTATATTAAAATTTTGGCTAGAATGAATAATCTAATGGTAGATAAAGAGATCGAAGACATCTTCAAGCAAAGTTTACTTACCCCATTACATGATTCCATTATTTTCAAAATTTTAAATATTTTTATGTCATATGCCATATTTTTTATGATCATGAAATGAAGCTTATCTCTTTAAACAAAATTAAGAATGTAGAAAACACACCAACTACATCCAATACCAAGTTTACTATCAAACCAAGTTAAAAAGTGAAACCTAGAAAGGAAAAAAATAGTATGGTTAATGTAGTATTATAATAACCTAATTGGTTTGAATTATCTAGTGCACCAAAGATACAATTTTCAAACTCAATTTAGTGTCCACATTTTTTACTTCCAAAGCTTGTGGAGTGTCACTTCATATCTCTCCTTCCTTCTATAGAAGATGCACCCAAAATATATGATTGAAATGCTTATTATGACTATCATTAAGGCCATAACAATTTTATGAACATATTTTTTAACTCAAATAATAAGATAAAAAACCTCATTGATAACCAAAAAAATATATTTGATTAATCTCTAAAGGAATCAGGTTCACAACCTAGTGATCACCAAAATCAAAATATATTTACAAGTCCTTTGCAAGACCATTCTAAGAAGTATCTAAAAATGAAAATGGAATATAATACACATCCTTATCCATCACATTATGGTAACTCATTAGATGTAATTATTGGTAAGTATAAATGGCATACACCTCTTATGGTTTAGAGAGCCTCTATTAATTTTGATGATAGTGAGATTGTGGATGATGATTCAAATTTTCATTCATTATTCACTTGTGCATACCTTAATTAATTGAATATAAAAAATGTTATGATTGATAATGGTGATAGAAATAATGTTTAAAAAATGACATTTCTTATGTAGTTGGCATATACATATGATGATTTACACCCTTAAACTAATATGGTCATAATATTAAATGGGACCTCACATCATGTTCTTTGTGAAATTGACTTACCTTTATAGTTTGACCCAACATATATTATCACTAAATTTTAAATTATACCTTGCAGGAGAGTCTTTGATATTTTGTTGGGATGACCTTGGATACATAAAATCCATGCAGTACCTTCTACAGTTCATGGGTCTGTTAAATATATTCATGTCAATAGGGTAATTATAATTTCTATAATTATATATGAACATCCACTTGAACAAGAGAAGTGTATACCCATATACTTAATTATAAAACCTACTAAGGTTAATCCTTCATGAAATATTAAGCAACAAGAATACCCTTTCCTAGGAGGCCAATACTTGAGATACCATTACATCAGAGATACATAGTGGATTCCATAGAATCCTCATCTAATACTACACAACATATTTAATTACCTAGACTAATGAAACATGTTCCTATTTATGATACTCAAAATAAACAAATAAAAATAAATTATGGGTTTTGTGAACCCTATTTTAATATTATTTCCTCATGACCACAAAGGCATATTATACATACACATAACATCATAGATCTTACAATACCAGATATTGTACCAAAACATGCTCCTTAGAAGTACAATCAGTTTGTTGAACCAAGTTATAAATGGGGAGATACATATGATCATCCCTTACATGGGTTCACATGATAGTATTTTATTTTAAAATATTCTAAAAATACAAAAAAAAATCAAATATTCAAAAACTCAAAAATCCAAAAATATTCAACATTTACATGTTTTTTATCTCCTCAGTATGTATGTTTTTGGTTCCATATTGGTAGATATAATTTAATTTATATATATATATATATATATATATATATATATATATATATATATATATGTTTCACACATATTTTTATTGTGATATATTCATACCCATGAACATGATATATACACCTATGGATGTTGGGCCTTCCCTTTAATCACATCATCAATACATTGGGTGAATCCACTTATTTGATCATGATGCACCCTTATATTTACTTTCCATTGTCACATTTGATATTATTTAATTACACATGACTTTATCCATGATTATATACATCACATTATACTTGATATGATAATTACTTAATGTTTTTTTAATACATATATCTAGTTACTAGTATGATATGTTTATGATTACATGATTTTGATTTTTAATTTTATTGTCTTGCCTTATTTGCTCTTGTATTACATGTTTGATCTTCTGGAGAGTTGTCATGATGATGTCATGGATGTTTCTAGGTGAGTGGATGAAGTGCCATGATAGTCTATGTGACAATAACAAAGTGTGAAATGTGTTGGTCATAATATGCTTGAAGTATGATTGGTTGATCTTTTGTTTTGGCATGGTTAGAGATGTTTAGGGATAAGTATGGAATATTTATCATGTGAAAAATGTCACTAATATGTTTTATAATATTTAATTTCTTATGTGCATGAGTGGATTTGATCTAGTTGATCATTGTTTTCATCTACACATTTTGGGTTTAGAGGTAGAAAATCTGAGTAGGCAATTTGATGACATCACCATTGCCACATGGAAATGAGCCAAGGGGATTTGGTCATAAGGTTATGATCACATTAGTACCTATTTTTTATGCACCATATCTAAAATCATGTAATTAATAATAGTTGAATATATAAGGATGCAATGTTGGCTACTCAGATAAAATTCACTGTGTTCCCATACTTAGCCAAATTTGTAAAAGGGCTCAAGTAGAGTTGTGTAAGCATGTTGATAAGGTAAAAATTCACATGAGTAGAGGTGTCATGAAAAAATAATCATATATGTTTGTTAATTTTTTTTTACCTATTTTATATTATATAATTCTTAGATCATGTGACTAAGCATGACAAAATATATATGTAGCAAGAAGATATGAGTAAGCATTTTGATGGTATAATATATAACATGTGTGGAAATTTATAGATAAGGTGATCATATGATTTTATTTATTTTTTTGCATACTTTATTTAAATTAATTTTTAGATCATGCGTTGAAGCATGTCAAAATATATGCATGTTCAAATTTGGCTTCCCAGACAAGTTCTAAGCATAGTTAACTCTATGACATAAGTTTTGAGAAGGAATTTTAATGATGATATATCTCTGATGTGTGTGGGTTTAATATTATTTTTCTATATGGTTATATTATCTTATGTAAAGAGATCATATGGTCCTGATTTTAGAACATGTGAGTGAGCAAGGCAAAAATTATGACTATGTAAAGTTGGCCTTTTAGGCAAATAATAATGGTCCCCATAATTAGTCATTTTTGATAAATTTAAATTCTAGGATGAAATTGAGATATAAAAGCTCATGGGAGTTTTTATAGTGAATATATATTGTGTGAAACAAGTCAAAGAGGTCAAAGTGTTTTCTAGTTAACAGAGTTAAAGATCAAGAGCAAATGAAGATCCAACATTACACAAGTGATCATATAGGAATGATCTAATGATGCATGTTGAATGAGATGTCAAGAATTGAATGATGTTTAATTATTGATAAAAATTATAGGATAAGGATATAATGGTGAGTGGGTGTTTGTACATATTGATTTAATGATGAGAATTGTTAGTTAAAGACTTGGTTAATCTACAGAGATTGATGGTGCATGATAAGATAACATTGTAAGATTACACGAGATGAGGTCAATGTGACTAAGGTTTATCATTTGATAATTAATACCTATGAATTAAATTTTGGAAAAAATTAATGGTATTATACTAATCTAAATATAATATGACACAAGATGCGAGTATAGTGTTTGATGTTTAATTGTGATCATTGACATTTAAATATTTGAATTTTACCAAGGGAAAAACTAGTCTGTGATTTTTAGACCATAAATTTTAATTAGGTAGAATTTGACCATGTAGTAAAAATTTAATTTGTATATGAATACAATTTGAATATATAAATATAAATCTTAAGCTTTAATTATGTATACAATAAAATTTATAAAGGTTCAAATCTGACTATGTGTTTGTGCATATTTTGCAAGTGACTCGGGAAGGTTGTTTGAGTTTGTAATATTTTGATGTTTAATGTTGAATTTGATATTGGAACATGGTTTAGAATTGATGATGATGATCTACATGAATTTTTTAGGTATGATATATCTACATTTAGTATGAACAATGATTAATAAGTTGACTATGTATTTATTCATGGTGTCCTTATGAACAAGGCTATTATTTGAGTTGATTGAGCTTGCATAGAAGAGTGAAATGATGACTATAAGAATTCAAGTATGAATAAGGTGTCATTTATAGTGGACCTATGAATTTTTAAAGTGTTCATATGTTATTAATTTTCTCAAAGAAGTGTTAAAGAGCTGAATAGATCTTTATATGACCTAAAAGTGACTTAGTCCTATTTGAAAAGTGAATTGTGCCTAAGTGTGACCCATGTGAGATCCTTATGGGTGAAAACATGTATTATGGCCAATGTAAAAAGATTTATATATTGTTAATTCATGATATCTCTATAAATGGTGAAACCAAATGTGTTGGTTTCTATGATTTTAGAAGACTTGTGCAAGGTGGATATAAGAGTTGTGAAGTGAAGGATAGGTAGTGTGCCTATTGGTTGAGTTAATGAGAAAATTAATTTTTTAACTCTATGTAAGACCTATAGGTCATGTTTCTAATATTATGATAGTGATCTTGTAGTTTTAGGATATGTGAATAGGTTTGAGTGTGAATATGAGGATAGTTTGAGTAAACAAGGAAATAATTTGTGACATGCCTATGTGAGAGGCTTATATAAGATAGATAGAGTCTATGAAAATGTTAGATAAATAAAGATTCATCATCAAGTGTTGGAGACATAAATTCTAAGGTGGATGTTCTCATTTCAAGGAGGTCTAAAGGATTTGATCTTCCTTAGGGGGAGTTTCTCTTTGTGAAATAAGTGTTTCACTAAATGACTTTGGTTAGGAGGATATGATTAAGGTTTGCTAGTCTAAAGGAGTTGACTAGGATCTTGTTTTTAATTTGTTATAGGAAAGTTGTCTATGTGTTATAGGATTGAGAGTGAGTTTTGTTTCCCATGAGGGTTTCCCATAAGAACTATGTATTATTTTTTTAATCTTGTATATGCATTAAATGAATGAGTTATCTTTTTATTGTTGCTTGATCGACATTGATATATGTTGATTGTTTAATAGTTTAAAAGGACTATAGTTATAATTGAAATATTTGGGCTCACTGATTCAACCCCCCCTCAATGATTGTACCTCTAATAATTAGTATCAGAGTAGGTCCTTCTTGCAAGTTTAACCACTATAAGGTGATCAAATGTATAATGGTTGACAAATAGGTTGTGTCTTGGTTTCAAGACAAACTACTATATGATTTATCAGATTTCAATTCAAGCATGGATGTTATGAAAATGCAAGTGAAATTTCTAGAAGAAACTATTAAGAATCTATAGGTTATGATCTCAAACAAAGGGAGCAATAATTTGAAAATAAAGTCATGACCTACTTAGATGTGCTCTTATCCAAGAACAAAATGGATTTTAGCTCCACCAAAAGGGCCAATAATGATAATTAATGTAGAGGTAATGATCAAGAGAAAATTAGGTCAAATTTTAAGGATGTCTTTGATGGGTACTACTTCTCTTGCAATCAATTTGGTCATAGATATAGGGATTGTGCTTTATCTCCAAATATCATAAAGAATCTTATATGATATAATTGTAACCAACAAGGTCATATACACAAAAAATAAAAAATAGATTTTAAAAAAAAAATATATACAAGTCATTGACACCATAAAATGGCTCAAGAAGATTAAGTCTAATATTGAAGAAAAGAAGAACCAAAATTCAAGTTGACCACCAAAGGAAGACTCAATGTTTGTTCAAGTAGCTTTTCATACTCAAGAAGATAAGAAAAATAGATGGTTAATATATAATGGATTCCCAAACCATATGATAGGATACAAGATCAAGTTTATCTCTCTCAATAAGACTAACCCTAGTTCAATGAGATTTGGTGACAATAAATTTGATAACATAGTTGGCAAAGGTACTATGATTCTAGATAATGGTCATTCTAGGACTAAAAATTTCTTATATGTAGAAGGTTTGAAAAATATTCTTTTAAGTGTGAGCTAAATGTATAATTAAGTAAATTTTATAACTTTTCATGTTGATGTTTGTGAAGTAAGAAAGGATGGAAAATTAGTTGCAAATGTTTATAAAATAGATAACATGTATGTATTACATTATTCCAAGAATGAGTTCTTCATGAGTCAATTGGAAGGAAGTTGGCTTTGGCATAGAAGGCTTGGACATAAATTTTGATAACATGGTAAATATTAGTTCAAAGGGGTTGATAAGGCATATGCCCAAGATTTATAGGATTACTAATTTTCTTTATAAGGCATGTCTTCATGGGAATAAAACCAAAAGGAGATACAAATCCAAGGATTTCTACACTAAAAATCCATTAGTGTTGATCCACACTAATTTATGTGGACTTATGATAACCCAAAGTATTCAAGGTAATAGCTACTTCATGCTTCTCATGATGGTTTTACTAGGATGACTTGGATATTTTATCTTAAAGAAAAATCAAAAGATCTTACAAAATATATGGCATTCAAAGAACTTGTATAAAATGATAAAGGGTTAAATACCAAGTATGTAAGATCAGATAGATGAGGTGAGTTTTTGTCTCATGAATTTGATGATTTTTATGAAAAATAAGGGATAAGGAGACAATATTATGTTACTAGAACACCATAATAGAATTGTGTTATTGAAAATAAGTATATGATTATTTAATAGATGCGTAGAACCATGTATCAAGATTCCAAACCATCAGATGGTTATTGGTAAGAGGAAACCAACACTTTGGTTTACATTCTAAATAGGTGTCAAATTAGAGAAAACAGTGATAAGATTCCTTATGAGTTATGGAAGAATAGAGTAGCTAATTTCAAACATTTTATAGTGTTTGGGAGTACGTGATTCATTAAAAATGATGAAGAGAATATTGGAAAATTTGATTCAAGGTCAGATGAGGTAATCTTATTAGGTTACTCTTATATTAGTACTACCTATAGGTTCTTCAACAAGAGACTTCACAGGATTGTTGAAAGTTCAAATATAAGGGTAGATGAGATTAGTAGAGTTAAGAAGATAAAATTATAGGTAAGTGAATTAATTCAAAATTTTGTTCCAAAAAATGATGAGTCATCTATTAAAATAAATGATGAATATGAAGATGAGGAAGAAAGATAAGATTCTAAATCTCCATCTATAAGAATTCAAAAATATCATCCAATCTCTTAGATTATTGGAAATATTGGTGCAAGGTTGCAAACTAAAAGGATAATGTTGATTAATCAAAATCAATAAGAATCATTTCTATTGTCCATGATAAAACCCAAAAAATTCATGGAAGATATCAAAGATGAAAGTTAGAATGAAGTAATGGATGAAAAAAAAATGATCAAATAGAAAGAAATGAAACATGGGACTTAGTTCCTAGACCAAAAGATAAAAATGTGATAGGTACCAAGTGGGTTTTCAAAAACAAGATGAAAGAGAAATGAGAAGTCAGAAGGAACAAGGATAGATTATTGTGTAATGCATATACTCAAGTTGAAGGAATAGATTTTGATGAGACTTTTTCTTCTCTAGAAATAATGGAAACTATTAGACTTTTCTTGGAATATTCAATCTCCAAGGGTTTTAAGGTATATCAAATAGATGTGAAATCTACTTCTTGAATGGGAACTTAGAAGAAAAAGTCTACATTGAGTTACATGAAGGATACTTCATGCCAAGTAATCAAGATTTTGTGTGTAAAATGAAGAAGGCCCTATATGGTCTTTAAAAAGTTCCTCGAGATTTGTATGACAGGTTAGATAAGTATATTTTGAGTCAAGGTTTTAAAAATGGGCTAGTTGATAGTAATTTATACATTAATACATAAGGTAATCATTAATTGATAGTTGTTGTATATGTTGATGACATAGTTTTTGGATGTAAAAATGATAAAAGGAGTAGACAAGTTTTAGATACAATGAATATTGAATTTGAAAGGTCAATGTTGAGAGAACTATCTTTCTTCTTAGGATTATAAATTAATCAACTTGATGCAGGGATATTCATTTCATAAGCTAAATATATCAAGGATGTGCTAAGAAAGTTTAACATGATGGATTATAAGACAATGGGTAATCCAATAATCATAGGGTGCAAGTTAAGTAAACTGGATGACTCATGGAAAGTTGATCAAATTTTGTATAGATCCATGATTGGAAGTATTTTGTACTCTACTTCTTCCAGGCCTGATATCATGCAAGCAGTGTGTCTAGTATTAAGGTTTCAAGATAACCCTAGATAATCTCACTTAAAACTAGTCAAAAATATCTTGAGATATCTCAAAGACACCATAGAGTATTATTTATGCTATCCTAGGAGTAAATAGTTATTTTTGAAATATTATACTAATGTAGATTGGGCAAGATGTGTGGATGATAGGAGAAGTACCAATGGTGGGGTCTTCTTCATGAGGGAATGTTTGGTTTCTTGGCTAAGTAAGAATCAAACCTCAATGTATTTATCAAATGTAGAAGCTGAATATATATCAGTTGTTTCTTGTTGCACACAAGTCATGTGGATTAAACAAACTCTAGGAGATTATAAGATAAGACAAAATGGACCTTATCCTATCTATTGTGACAACACTAGTTCAATTATTATCTCAAATAATCCTATTATAAACTCAAAAACTAATCACATTCCTATTAGATATCATTTCTTGAGAGAGAAAGTGAATAATCAAAGTGTTAAGCTAGAATATGTGCTTACAAAAGAGCATCTTGTAGATATTATGAGCAAGCCATTATCAAAAGATACTTTTGAATATCTAAGACAAAGCTTCAATGTCATTTATTTATCTATGAATAAATAGAAGGTATTTAATGAAGGAGGAGAAATAAGTTCATGAACTTGCTCCAGAGGTTTGTAAAGAAGATATAATGTAGATACAAAGTTGGTGGTCAAGGAGGTGGATTGAGAGAGAAAGCTAATGAGCTTGTATGGTGATTATTCACGGTGTATGAAGATCTAAATATGATCAAGTGATGCAATGACTCATAAATATTAGGGGGATTCCCTCTCAAATGTTTCTTGATATGTTCCACCAAAATTTAGTATTCTTATGTGTTCTTCCTTCATTTGTTGTAGTGTTTGGTTGAAGAGAGTATTGGAATGAATCAAGAAGTTGTCAAGGAAAAAAGAGGTAGGCTCAAGGTAAGGGGGATTTTGTATCATATTTATAAGATGGTCCTCTCATATTGGTGGTATTTCTAGGTCCTCATGATCATTTGGTGCCCACTTTGTCATTGTGTCAAAGGGGGAGAAAGTTATTATTGTGGGAGTGCTTGAAGAGAGAGAAGGTGAGTTGTATATTGTTATATATGATGGTTATTGACATCAATGACAAAGTGGGATATCATTAAATATTTTTCATGATCATGTCATAGTGATGTCATGGAGGTGTCTAAGTGAGTGGATAAAGTGCCTTCATAGTATATGTGATAATGACAAAGTGTGTAATGTGCTTATTCGAGTATGCTAGAAGTATAATTGGTTGATTTTTTTTTGACATGATTAGAGATGTTCAAAGATGAGTATGGAATATTAAGCATGTGAAAAATTTCCCTAAGATATTTTATAATAATTAAGTGCTTGTTTGCATGAGTGGATTTCATTTTGTTGATCATTGTTGTCATCTAGACATTTTGGGTCTAGTGGCAAAAGATTTGAGTGCGTAGTTTGATGACATCACCATTGCCATGTGGGAATGAGTCAAGGGGAGCTAGTCATATGGTTGTGATCACATTAGTAAATATTTATTATGTACCATATATTAAGTCATTTGATTAGTATGATATAATATATGAGGATAAAAAGTTGTATAATTAGATAGAATTCACTATATTCGCATACTTAGCATGGTTTGTAAAAGGGCTCAAGTAGAGCCGAGTAAGCATGTTGATGAGGTCAACATTCACATGAGTAGAGGTTTCAAGACAAAATGATCATATGGGTTTGTTAATTTTTGTTCCTAGTTTATCTTTTCTAGTTCTTAGATTATGTGACTAAGCATGATAAAATATATGCATGTGCAAATTTGGGCTCCCAAGCAGATTGACTATGTTTTCTCATACTTAGCCAAATTTGCAATGTGGCAAAAATAATCGATTTAGCATTTTGATAGTATCATATCTCACACATGTGGAAATTTTAGGAGAAGGTGAGAATATTTGTTTATTTAGTTTTGTGCCTAGTTGATTTGTATTAATTTTTAGATCATGTGCCAAAGCACATCAAAATATATGCATCTTTAAAGTTGGCCTCCCAGACAAGTTCTAAGCATAGTTGTCTCTGTGACAAGTTTTTGAGAAGGAATTTTAATGATCATTTATCCCACACATGTGAGGGTATTTGGAGAATTTTTTCACATGGTTTTATTATCCTATGTGAGGATATCATATGGTCCAAATTTTAGAACATGTGAGTGAGTGAGGCAAACATTATGAATGTGAAAAGTTAGCCTTTCAGATAGATAATAACGATCCCATACTTAGTCATTTCTTCACAAAGTTAAAGTTCAAGAAAAAATTGAGATCTAAAAGATTGTGGGAGTTTGTACAGTGAAGATATATGGTGCATAACAATTAAAATAGGTCAAAGTGTTCGCTAGTTAAGATAGTTAAAGATTAGGACCAAATGAAGATCCAATGGTGCATGGGTGATCGTACAAGAATGATCTAATGATGCATGTTGAGAGAGATGGAAATAAGTGAAATATGTTTAATGATTGAGTAAAGGTAAAATATAAGGATATAATGGTGAATAGGTGTTTGTAAAAATTGACCAAATAGTGAGAATTTCTAGTTAAATACCTAGTTGATCTGTAGAGATTGACAATGCACAATAAGTCAACATTACAAGATTGCACGAGATGAGGTCAAAATGAATGAGGTTTAATGTTTGAGAATTAGAGAATATGAATTAAATTTTGGATGAAATTTATGGTGTGAGATTTATATAAAGGTGAGAGGACATGAGATGCAAGCATAGTGTTGGATGTTTAACTATGACCATTGACATTTGAATATTCAAATTTTACAAAGGGAAACACTAGTCTATGCTTTTTGGACCATAACATTAGATCCAAGTAGAATTTGAACATAAAATAAAAATTAAATTTGTAGAGGATTCCAAGATTCATCTATAAATATAAATTTTAATGTCTAATTATGTATATATTTAAATATATAAAGGTTAAAATTTGACTATGTGTTTATGATTATTCTGCAAGTAACCTAGGAAGGTTGTTTGAGCTTGTATTGTTATTGTTTTAATGTTTAATGTTGAATTATCTATTGGATAATGTTTTATAATCCATGAGGATGATATATGTGAATTATATAAGTGTGATAAATATATATTTAGCATGAAAAATGATTAAGAAGTTGATTGTGTATTCATTTATGGTGTCCTTATAAATAAGGCTATTATTTGAGTTGATTGAGATTGTAAAAAAGAGTGCAATGATGATTGTAAGAATTTAAGGATGACTAAGGGGTCATTTGTAATGGACCTATGCATTTATAAAGTGTTCCTATGTTCCTAGTTTGCTTGAATAAGTGTCAAAGAGCTGATTGGGTCTCTATATGACCTAAAAGTGACTTAGGCCTATTTGAAAAGTGGATTATGCTTAAGTGTGACACATGCGAGATGACTTAAGGGTGAAGGCATGTATTTTAGCTGACATGGAAATATTTTGATCTTATTAATTAATTAATTATCTATAAATGGTGAAACTAAATGTGTTGGTTTTTAGGAGTGTGAAAGACTTGTGTAAGGTGGATGTAAGAGTTGTGAAGCGAATGATAAGTAGTGTGCATGTTGGTTGAATTAATGATAAAAATAGTTTGTTTACTATGTGTATAAAATATAGGAAATTTTATAATTTCATGATAGTTCTCTTGTAGTTTAAAGATATCTGAAGAGGCCTGAGTGTGCATATGAGGATAGTTTGAGTGAAGAAGGAAAGAGTTTGTGACATGCCTATGTGAGAGGCTTGTATAAGATAGAGAAAGAGTTTGTGAAAATGTTAGATAAACAAATATACATCATCAAATATTTAAAAAATCAGTTCTAAAGTGGAAGTGCTCACTTAAAGGAGGGTTTAAAGGACTTGATCTTCCTTAGGGGAAGTTGCTCCTTATAAAATAGGTGTTTCACTAAATGCCTTTAGCTAGAAGGACATGATCAAGGTTTGATGGTATAAAGGAGTTAACCAGGATCTTGTTTGTAATTTCTTATAGGACAATACTCCATGTGTTTTAGGCTTGAGTGTGGGTTTTATTCCCCATGAGGGTTTTCCATACGAACTATGTGTTATGTGTTTGATCTTGTGTATGTATTGAATGAATGAGTTATCTTGTTAATATTTCTTGATCAACATGGATATATATTTATTTTTTAATAGTTTGAAAGGATTGTAATTTTAATTGAAACATCTAGGCTCACTAATTAACCCCCTGTCTTAGTGATTGTACTTATAACAAGATCATTTGAATATGCTCTATTTCCTTTAACCCTCATACCTTTTTTCTCCTATTGTGACATTTTGAACATGTCATAGTTTTTTTTTATTTGGAAATTTGGATATGCACTTCTATTATTTTTGGATATTTCACTAATTCATGTCTTTTTAATTGTGTGGAATTTGAACTTGCCCCTTGTATGAGGTTTCCTCAGACCATTTCCTTTTGTTTTCCTTTTGTGTTCTCTTGTATGTATGTTTGATTGTTTAATGAGCTTTTATGGTTACTCTATATGTGTTTCCATGATTTATATCATTCATATTAGGACTTGATGTTATCATATATTATTTTCCTCATAACCATATCTATCTAGACATACTATTCCTATGTTACGTGATCCATATATAGATTTTAAAATTATCTTATCATTTTGAGGTAAGGTAACTACCATTTTATAATTTACTCACCTTAAAATTGGGTTATATAAATGGGGGAATGTCAAAAATGCATGACTTTCATACTTATTTAGTACTCAACATATTTATATTATAGTGGGGTCTTGTTATAGAAGCATGTTCTCCACACTTACACCAAATCTCATATTTTATAGATATAGTGGGGAGATGTCATGGAAACATGTCCTCCACACCTTAAAATTTGAAAATTTTCATAATTATATTGTTTATATACACATTTATGTCAATGTTCTATACATAAGTTCTATTATTATACCCATGTTTTATCTTGAGACATATATGAGGCATATACTCTAGGTAAAGGGCACCTAAAATTTAAAAATAAAATTAATTTATATATTCCAAATACTACTATGGACTATTATCATAACTAGGATGGAATTTTACATAATGTTATTTATCCAATATACTAAAATAGTTGGTTCACCTTTTGGAAGGTTGAGGTGATTAAATCACTCAATATTACCAAGATTAAAAGTTAGAATTGATTAAATCATATAAATTCACCTAATTTGTAGGATGGAGTGATTAAATCATCCACCCTCACTAGATATATAGAGTGATTTGATTGGATCACACACACTTTTTACATTATAAGTATGATTGGGTTGCACGATTGAGATAAGCTCAATGGTCATGTGGAAAATCACATTTTTCTCCAAGGTTGGGGGCATGTTGTCCTTTAATATATATTTATATGTATGCACTTTTAGGTTTCAAAATTATCCTAAACTCAAATCCAATGATTAATCAGAATCATCTATTCAAACGAAATTATCAAAAGGCAAGATGGTTTCATCGACACATAGGTGTACTCCTAAACTTGATATTTTAATTTCAAGAATTTAAAATTTATTAAAATTTTATATTTCATACACTAATTATATACTATAATAAGATCTTACTTGTATTTTAGTCACTATCAAATCACTCAATTTAGACTCACGGAAAGGCAAAACTTTTTATACAGACCCAGGGACACATTTATTTTCCTTTAAATTAGTAATTTTGTTACTAGATTAAAGTGGGAGAAAATAGACACTAAATATGAATTATGTAGAAATTGAGTCTTCTACACTTTTAAAATACTTATCATGGCTATACCCTTCACTTATAAGACCTTTCCCTTGTCAAAAAGATCACATCCACTATCTATTTATGCCAAATTTATTAACTCTTAGTCTAACTATATGTCATTATAATGACTAGGACTTCTATATTGTGAAAATTAATATAAATATAAAAATTATCTTTCTCTACCAATTTTGGACATGTACGTATTTTATAGGTTTATAGACATTTACATCATAGCTATACACCTACATCAACATAAGTGTCCCTTTTCCAACCAAATGTCTAGTGCCCAAAAGTCATCCAATTTATAAATGTGATGTATCATTATGGTTGGCCTAAGTGATTTATTGTGAGATATTTTCAAAAGAGATTGGTATATATACAAGATCAATCATCATTCATTCCTCACATACTAAATATTGTGAACTCATAAGGTAACTTACTAAAACTCACTAAATCATGCATTTAAATGAGCAAAATTACCATATTCATCCCTATTTATATATCAGTCATAGGAGAAATATTCTCATAGGTCTAAGGTACTAAAATAATAACCCATGAGACATATCTTTTAATTTATAAGCTATGTCACTTTATGTACTTTATTATCACATGTTGTATCCTTATGCATAAACAAGCCAACACATAGGGGATAAATACATAAATTTGAGGCCCTCTTTGGACTATTGGATATGTAGATAGTGCCCATTGATATATGGGTCCTTAGGGTAGGTCGACACCATGATACCACTAACCCATTTTTAATATAGTCACTCCAAAGGTGATGAAGCTAGAGTTTGATCATTTAATAAATATAAACATCATATGTGCATGATCAATATACATCAGAAGAAGGGAAATAGATAACCCATAAGGCCATAGTTAGTCGCATTAGATCTAATCAATATTCTATATATGACACCTAAATTTATTTCAAAATCCTATGTCGACACAACTATCTAGACTCAAAGTAATAATTAGATGTGATAGAATGAAAAATTATTGGATTTGATGGATTTTCCAAGATCTTGATCTAGTCCACTTCTAGCCTATTTCATCATCGATCTGCATGCACACACTAAATAAGCTAAGTACTCTTGATTCTAATTTTTTTCAATATCAATCAATAGTTGTACTTTATATTTTTAGCATATCTTATTATTTAAATTTAGAATATTTTTTACCTAAGTTTGAACATTAATTGGTATACTATAGATTTGTTTATCAACCTTGTGCTGATTCATTCTTATATTCTAAACCTTAAATACCCCATATCTATAATTTTGGGTTAAACAAGGTGTTATGATATTCTTGATCGATATAAACCTCTACTATTACTTAAATGAGTGAAAAAGTCATGTTTTTCACATAAATATTTGGATATGATACTGGAAATGAAGAGAAGACAAATAATTTAATACAATCGGTGAACAAATCAGAAAAATAATATCTGGAAGTAGTAGAATGCAAGTGTGGGATACTATAGGTAGATATTCTATGTGTGAAAAAGGATAAAAATTACATGTTTTTGTTTGTGAGAGGATAAATAAAAAATAAATTGACTAGAACAAAAAATAATTAAAGATATGTCCTTTAAGAATATCTAAAATGGATACAAGATTCACATAAGGAATTTATTATTTTTTAACTAAAAGGTAATAACTATATATTCAAGGGCATATATTGGTACAAAGGAGGAAGATATACAATTCTAATAATATTACCATTATACAAAAAGCACAAAGTAAATAAATTCAAAGAAACTCATGCACATAAAGAATTTTTCAATAAATTGAAATTCATGGAAATTCAAAAACCATGGAAGATTGAAGAAATGAAAACACACATACAGTAAAAAATAAATAGATCAATAAATCTAGAATTATATATGGATGAATAATCAAGGGTGAAGATATTAATAAATATTATACACAATTTCTATTTTCCATTTATTTTATAAAGGGTAATCCAATTTAAATTTTTGATAATTATTAAAATTAACATTAAATTTTTTAGTTTTTTATTTGATTTACTTAAAAAATTAAATAAATAAATATAATCTAAGGAAAATAATAGGAAAGCTGAAAAAAAGAAACCTACAACCTCTTAGGTGAAAATGACAAATTACAAGTGTCTTGTTGGTTGTAATCCTTCAATCATCTATTTGTAACCCCCATCTATTTGTTCATTTTTACCTAGGAATATTTATATCAACAAGAAAGATATGAGATAATGAAACTAAAAGCATATAAGTGAATGGAAAAGTAATAGTTATATAGATATCTTTCAAAAATGTATTTTTAATCTAATTTTTAAGTTAAATAGATGTGTTTGTAAAAATAGGGTAGTGAGGAGTTAATTGGGATAACATAGAGTTTATTTGGGGCAACAAGAAGTTAATTGGAGTAGTGGGGAGTTAGCTAGGATGATGAAGAGTTAATTAGTGTAGTGAATTAGAATCATAACATCAATAAATTGAAAATATTTAATAATACATATAATATGTGTTGATTTTGAAGTTATAATAAAGATGATGAAACCACCACTTTAAGTATAGTGTTGGTCTCAAAACCACCATGATAGTTTTTTTAACATTATGAAACTTCAAGTTTCAGAGGTTTGGAACCCCATATTTTTTAAAATTGAAATTTTTGGTAATATTTAAAATAATATAGGTAAAAATGGGAAAAAAATGATTTGATGATGGTACATTTTTGTTTAGAGGTTTTACATCATCATCATCATATTTTTGAAATGTCACATTGTGAAAATTTTGGTTAAAAACATATTGTCCCTTCAGGGAGACACCAGGACAAAAATTATATAGGTTGATATTATAAATAATATGCATACCCTATTATATGGAAGGGTTAAAAACATACCTTCCTTACCTATGTAGTGAAAAGAAGCCAATTCAGATGCCTCATCACCTGCAACAAAAAAATGAGAATCAAGTGTAGTATATTTAAGAGATTTTAGCATGTAATTTAACTAAAATACAAGATAGGTGTACTTACCATAAATTTTAATGGAAAAAATAATACCTAACATATCTCATTAGGTGGTGGAGCTCAAAACTTTATGAAGGGACTTCAATTTTAAAAAAGAAAAAAAAATTCAAACATAAAAGTACATCAATTTTGGAAAAATTTGTGGAAAGAAAAGACAAGGTTACTTATCATTTATATGGGGAAAGGATATTTCCTATGTTTACCCATGTATTTATATACCTACCATGATTGTAAACACATCAAATTACAAAATATATAGATCATATATAGTAAACTATGTTTAAAAAGGTTATTTTAAAATAAATATAGAAATGAAAAGTTAAAATATATATTTTATTCCAAATTTGAAATTCATTTGCACCTAACCACTTAATATTTTTTATATCTATCCCACATTTAACCAAATATTTAGAAAATATAGGCAAAAATAGTATAAAGAGAGGATGGTAATGGTACCAACTGCAATAGGTAGGGACCAAGCAAAGGTCATCTTTTGTTACATTTTCTCTAAAATTTATCTGGGAGAGGTCAAATTCAATTAATTAGTATTTATAATGTTCACAGTGGATAGGTGATTAGAATATTTACATTTTTAAAAAAAATTTAAGATTAATTTTATTTTTTTAATAATTTTTTGGGGTGTAATAAAAAGAAACAATAGATTTCAAATGAAACTGCTATTTATCAAAGACCAATGGTTACAAATTGAAAATTGGTGGTTTTATAATAACAACCAAAATTAAAAAGCATTTGGCCTACTTGGAATGTTGGGTATGAAACTTTCACAATAGTTGAAAAAATTATGTTATACATAGAACAGTAGTTACACAAATGTTGTGGTAGTTTCATAACCATCAATTTCATATGGTCATGGTTTCACCATAATAGGAATCAGGATTTCTTTTGAGAAGTCAAGACTAATTAGGATTGATTCTAGTTTATGCAGGGAGACTATGAAAGATGGATTCATGATATAGAGAAGGATTGGATTCCATTTCTGCCATTCTTATTGATCGCTAAGTATAGTTAGCAACCAAAGAGTGTTGGGATATGGCATATTATGTAAGTGGATCTGGTTATCATGGACAATATATTATTGTTTGAATTTTTTTTACCTATTGGGATGCTGAATGGAACACCTTTGGGCTTGCAAAAAAATTTATTGAGTGGAATATCAACCTATATGTCATCTATAAGATCATAGGGTTACCTATGATAGGGAAAACATTGACCCTATGGGAGGGAAAAAATAATGCATATGCCTAGAGATGGGAACTTTACTTTGGTGATGGGTAGATACCTTATGTGGGTGCCAAGTAGGGTGATTTTTGGGGTGGATTAGAGAGGGTTTGGATAAAAAACATACACAAGGTCATCAACGGATCATTTAATTAGATTTAGTTTGGGATAAGGACATAGGTAGGCTTATTTATTATTAGAATCCTATGGTTACAGACATTGAGGAGTATGGGAGGTGATATAATTAGTCTCATGATTATTTTTACAAGGACATATAGGGACTTAAATAGGATATCATGTATATGATAACTTTATTTGAGTCATTTAAACCTTGTCATGTGTTGGGGTGTATGAACAAATGAACCTTATAATAAGGGAGTTGATATTACTATAAAAGGGACCATCTGAACAATGGGATGGTATTACATGGCCATATTTAGAGAATATCATAGAGCCATGAGAATAATAATTATTATATATACTATTTATCATCCTTACATTGGGATGGGAATATTATGTGGTGATGAGGAGATTATCTTGATGCCCTGTGAGGCAATAAACTAAGCTATAGACATGATAGGGTGGATAAATATTCACCTAGTATCAAAAGTACATTAAAAAATTCATTTAGTATGAGTAAAATCACCCCATTCCATTGGTACTCTATATGTAGTCATATAAAAATTCATGTGAGTGTTAAGAGTGTTACTTGAGACCACCCATCCCTAGCTTATCCATTGATTGGTCTTAAGGCCTATTTAGACACATATTTAGCTTTCATGCAGGCCTTACACATCCTTGGATATCTCAAAATCAGTCTCAAACACTTCCTTAGTCATCTAGGATCCTAATGCCTTATGTTTTACCACCTAAACATTAACACCGTAATTAGACACTAGAACCCCTTCCTAGTGTCCCAGTTTGGTTCTATTATCCTTTTCCATATTTTTAGCCCCAATAGATATATTTTCAATTCAAATGGTACCTAAGGTTAGCCTAGAAATATGTAGAGACCTACAAAAGCAACATATATATATATATACATGAATTTTATTCCATTATTCATTTGATGGAAATCAAATGTAAATACACATAAACAACCTTAGAACAAGTTATGCATAACCAAATTTATTAATCCCTATTTTTCGTACTTTAACATACAGTCATCTACATCACTCCTAAGCTTAAAATAAACATATTTATAGTCTCAAAGCTCACTCAAAACACTTAAATTAACATTCATACTAACTTCACTTGAAATTTCAGTAGCACTTAGGTGGGGAGAACTACATTAGGATAGATCCCTCCTAAGAGTATTGGCATGTAGACAAATCTCATCACAATAGGGTGTTGAAGATGTCTAGCCTATCCAAATAGCATGAAACATTTAATACTTGTGCCAATTGAATTACCTAATCATATGGAGGTTTAGGGTTTGCATACAAAATTGGGAAAAATAGGTTGTAAATAATGAATCAAGGTTTCTCGGCATAGTGACAGGTTTGGAAAAGTCAAACATAAGTGCTCTTATAAGTATAGATTAGTCCTTGCCTAGAGGACATTAACAAAAATAATATAAAATATCACAAAAATACTACTATCCAATAAATGTAACTTTTGTCTAGGAGGGTTTTTGGTAATGAATCCTATTTCTGACACTCAGACTAACTCTTGTACCAATTTTTATCTTTTAGATCCTTCATTTTAGTTTGTTTCTAACTAAGTATTTATTTATGTAATTCATTACTATTATTATAAATATCAAATTAGATCATCTCTTTCACAAATAAATGGTTGTATTTATTGTATATTTTATACCCTTATTTATTATACTTAGCCCCTTTGACAACCTAGGGCTTAAAAATCTTAACCATAAAAAGTTATTGGTGAACTCCACTTACTTTGAGCACACTATTTCAAACCCTAGTGCACCATTAGCTTTTCCCTTATTATTTTTATAATATAATAAATTTTTAGCGTATAAACTTTCATCATGATTACCATGATGGATGTCATTCTCTAATTTTTGGTACAAAGTCTTATGGTTTGCCTTTCATTCCTATTATCTTCCATTTGTAGAAAGATGCACACATGTGTCACTCCTATCATGGAGCATGTCAGAACTCATTGTATTTCAAACATTGTTCCACCCTCTCTTGATTATATCTTTTATGAGGATCATTATTGCATGGATCACTTTGATTTACCTCTATTTACTACTTAATAATAGATATCTCAAATGAATCATTTTGTTCCACCTCTACCTAGACTAGTTGATTATCTTTGATCACATCCTAACTCTAATACTCACCCTTGGAAAATAGTAGATACTATGGTTTGAGTTGTTACTAGACAAAATAGGATGCCTCTTTAGCCTATAAAGGAACACCATAATCCCACAATCCTTCCTCATCCCTAAAACACTAAAATAGGACCTAGGGATCAACATTGAGTATTTGATATTATGGATCAATTGAGAAATACACTAGCTAAGATTTTTATATTGTAATTACTCCAAATTCAAACCATTTTCGAAGATATTATTTTTCAAACACTCAATCATACATCTTCTGCTCATGACATAGATTTAACTCATTTTGCATCAGTCATGAACACTATCAATTGGGATGATTTTCAGGGCAACCAATGACCTTAGTAATATCAATATAGGAGGTATTAATTCCAAGAGAGTAAGGGAAAGTGGAGAGGCCATGAGAATTTGAGAAGAGGATTAAAAAAACCTAAATAAAAATGAGATATGATGGGAAACAACAAGTAATAATAGAGAGAGGATGAAGATAGGATTTATCTAAGGTTTAAGCAAAGGTAGCCTTAGGATGGAGACAAGGAGGAGCAAATGGTAGAGATAATATCATATGATGATTCCAAACCTAATTTGAAAAGGGTATCTAGGTAAGTTTAATAAAAAATCCTTTCTCCTATTTATTGGTTTTATTATGTATAAATTTTATGTCTAACCCATGTGTGTGTGTGTGTTTTTAATTATTTTTAGACTCAATTACTAAGAGGAGGAAAGATATATAAGGCATGTCTTAACCTATTCCACGTGCCCAATGACATGAGAAAGTAAACCATTATTATCAATATTATATTTCCTACCAACATAGGAAGACTTTATGACATATTTTCCATTGCATACCATGTGTCGTAGGATTTTTTATGATCAGGGGAGAGGATTGAGACACTAGATGCCCAAGTTAAAACCATAGGATTCCTAATCTCAATGAGTAAATGTACCTCCTCTAATAAATAAAATGATAAATGATAGGGATCCCAAACTAGCACTACTAACAAGTGCATAGGATTCATAGCATGAGCTTATGATATTCTACATTAGGCAACTCCTAAATGGGATGATAAGGACTAGATCTATGAGATATACATAGTTGTTTTTGATTAATTAAGGCGGAAAACTAGGGGCCAAACCCTATACAGTAAAAAAGATAGGAAGGCTGGTAAACAAAAGATGTCAGCATCAAACCAACGGTACAACTGAGAAACTTAATCAGAAGCAAAATAAAACATTGGAAAGACCAGAGTTAGAAAGGATGAAACTACATAACTATAGAATTAAAAAGATCCTTAAGATTCTCATTTTTCACATTGTCAGCATTCCCTGGATTACCCACCTCTTCCAACATAGTCATATTCAACAGAATGTTATTTCGAAGGCCTTTGGAAAAGACCTTTTCTAGCTTTTGAATGCAGTCCTTCAAGGCCCCAATTTCTATTTTCCAGTCATTCTCATTCTCCAAACCCTCACCAACTTATTCTACATGCATCTTCTCCTTATTATTAGTAGTTCCCTTAGAATTAGCACCTTGCTCTTCATTGACCTCAAAAACTTGAGAAGCCTATTTCCCACCAGTGTCCTCCAAAATTTCTTAAATTTTTAGCTCTTCATACTCTTCATCTTGGGTTTCATCATCAAAAGAACTTTCAGAATACTCAATCAACCTTATCTTTGAGGCTAGTTTTCTAGTGATCTACCTTGACCTGTACACTCCCAAAGGGAAACCATCCTTACTGATTTTGGAGGGCCTGTGGGGTTTGCCACGTTGGTCCCCCATGGCCCCATTTGGATTTTTGTGGGTCCCTTCCTTAGTCTCTTCAAAATTTCCTTTTTCTTCATCAACCTTCCTCTTCCTTCCCTTTTTTCTCACAAGGGAGCTCAGTGTATTAGCAGGGGTCATAACAAGGGTGGAGAGAGGGGTGTCATTAGTCTTGGTAGGAGCTAGGGAAATCGAAGATTCATTAATTGCATCACCAAAAACTAGGTTTGAGGGAATGTCTTCATTGACACCTCTGATATTCATGTTTATCTCAAGGGAACGGTGAAAATTATAGAGACAAAAAATAAGCCCCTGGTGTAGGGGAATAGGTTTTAAGTCTGGTTTCTTGGCCTTTTTGGCTCTCACCCTTAGGATAGAGTGTCCAAATGAGGACAGTAGGTAGAAAGGAAAGTTGATAATAGCATTGCATCTAAAATGATTTAACAAAAGAAGGTGATAGTTGTAAAACCTAGTATATTACCCCTTGAGAGTGAAGTATTTCATAAGAATCAAACAAACGCCATCCCATGGCTCTGGCAGTTTGGTGTGCTCGAACCCTCCTTGATACGAGATGAGTTCTTCTCCTTCACCCAGAAATAGTTTATGACTAGCCAAATCCATGATTTTAGTTTTCCTTTGGAGATTTAAACCCTAAATGGTCATTCCCATGGCCATTGAAATCATCTTTTTATAGATTTCAAAGGTAATACCCCCCACAGTGACCCACCTATTCAACCAAAATCTTATGAACTGCTCAGACAAATTTTTGTCATAAGCATTCAGCCTTTCTAAGTACAAGTTGATACCTCCTTCATTATAGTAATGATAAACTAATGGGTTATCCTTAAATTTATAGTAGGAGACTAGTTTAATATGAATATGATCTCCCCTCATTTTGTAATTGTAGACCTAACTGATGAAATTCCCAATTACCACCTTGAGCTTCGAACAAGTAACTAGCCCTTAGTTCCGTTTGCACTGAATGCAAATGTGAAGGCTCATTTTACAAAATGGCCCACCATGGTGATGTCTACTCTCATGATTGAAAATAATTCCCCCTTGGTTTTTATGATGTGGCTCTTGCACCTCCACCTCATGATACAATGAATTAATCATGACAATCAAGGAAAAAATAAAGTTATCATTTTCCAAAATCTGTAATGGCCTTCTCCACATGGATTGCCTTTGAAAGCAATCATCATCATCAATGTACATCATTTGTACTCCATCATCTCCTTCTAAATGATATCTATAATGTTTAGGGGTATATGAGCCCCTTGTCTCCATACCCTGCATCTTGAGAATTGTTGAACAAGGTTGGCACAAGCATCAGCGACCCTATTACCTTCTCTGTAGGTGTGGGTTATCTCAACTTTAGAAAACTTTTGTAAAAGAAACTGGATGTCTGTAATGATGTCTTTTAGATGGATACCAACATTAGATGCTTTATTAATGGCATCTATGACCAATTTAGAATCTCCCTAAATATTCAAATTTCTAATTCCTAGGGATATAACTAACTTTAATCCCCAGAGTAAAGGCATAGCTTCAACATAGTTATTGCTCTGGCAACCAATGCCACTAGCATAGAAAGTAGACATCCCTCCTTTTTCATTCCTTATTATTCCTCCTCCACTTGATTTACCACTCAACTTGGATTCCCCATCAAAATTGAGTTTCATCTAATTAGGTTTAGGTGGTATCCATTTAGTATGGAGTCTCTGAAGAATTTTGGAATTATCATGCCCAGGGATAAGGTTTAAAACCTTCTATTTGGCAGCAATTTGACTTTCAAATTGAGATAGGGTTTTATCCGCAACACTAATATGAGCTGTTGTAACACTTTCCAAGATGGTCCTAGCAAAGGAGTTAAACACCTGAGCAACATTTCTAGTAGTGTCCCTGAAAATTATGTGGTTTCACTCTTTTCATAAAGTCCAACTCAAGCATGGCAGAGCTTACTTCCATAATTCCTTAATCTAAGGATGAGTGAAGGTTTGTGTTTCAGCTAAGAATTAATTCTTTAAGATTATAATTCCAAACCCATTCAATGCCAAAGTTGTTAAGTAATGTGCCCCATAAATCCCAGGTAAACTCACAGTGTATGAATAGGTGTGAAACTAATTCATCTCTAGAACCACATAGAAAACATCTATTGACCAAAGTAAACCCCCTCTTTTGAAGGTTTTCCTGAGTAAAGATTTTTTTATGGGAAATAGCCCACCAAAACAAGTTAATCTTTGGAATGAGTTTATGATTCCAAACCTTCCATACCTCCTTATTTTGAGCTTCAAGTGTAAGTAGATGATAGGCAGATTTGATAGAGAATGATCCATTCTTATCTGGCCACCAGTATTGTTCATCCTCTCGAGGGAAGAGTGGGATTCTAATCTCTGAAACACATTACTAGATATCCTAAATTCTTGGGATAAGCTCAAGCTTGTGCACATAGCAATCCAAAAGGTTTTTTTAGCTCCTTATCCCATTGTTATTTTCCATATAATCACTAACCCTATCACCAAAGAACTAAGTAGTCAGGTCTATAATTTCTCCATAGTTTCCTTGGGAGATGAGAGGCTTGTACCTTAACCAACTATCCTCCTAGAATTTAATATGTCAACCATTCCAAGCTTCCACCTAATTCCCTGTCTGAGAAGACTTCTACTTTTTAGCATTTTATTCCATGTCACAGACCCCTGGGGTAATCCTACCTATTGAAGAAATTTGGAATCATCAATGCTATGCATGTATTTGGCATACATTATTTCCCCCCACTCACTGTTGTTGTGAATTAGATTCGAACTAACTTTTGAGAGAAGGGATTTATTCATTTTCCTGATGGATCTTATATTAAGTCCACCATGAGATTTTGGGAGACACACTTTTTCCCATTTGACTAAAGACATTTTATGTTTATCTTCCACTCTTGTCCATAAAAATTTCCTTTGGATCTATTCCATATTTTTATCAAAATGCATATAAATTTTAAAAAGAGACATGAATTAAGTAGGAATACCTTGCAAATATGCCCGAAGAAGTTTCAGCTTACCATCACTGCTGAGTAGTTTCCCCTTCCACCCAAGAAGTTTCCTCTGTGTACGTTCCACAATACCATTCCAAAAACCTGAAGATACCTCTTTGACCGAGAGTGGGAGACCTAGGTAGGTAGCTAGTAGGTTAACCTCAACACAATCTAAGATATCAATGATTATATGTCTAAGTTCATTGGGAGTGTTGAAGAAGTACATATTGCTTTTTTGGAAATTTATTCTTTATCCTAAGTCTCTAGCATAATCATTAAGTATATTATTCCATCTTCTAGACTCAATCATCGATGAGATGCCAAATAATATGGTATCATCCACAAACTGTTGTATAACCATAGGATGAAGGGAAGAGGTAGGTTTGATGCCTACTAGCTTTTTTGAAACTATATCAGCTTGTATGTATCTTCCCAGTGCCTCAGCCATAATGATGAATAGGTATAGGGAGAGAGGGTCTCCCTGATGAATTCCTCTTGAGGAGGAGAAAAACCCTCTAGGAACACCTTTACCCAGCACTAAGAATTTAGTTGAAGAGACCACATTCCATAATAAACAAGACAATTTATCATTAAAACCAAATTTTCTAATCACTTGGAATAGAAAAGTCCATGAGACTCTATCATAAGCTTTAGATATATCAAGCTTGAGGGCCATCCTAGGGAATATAATCTTATCCACGGAGTGGATAGTCTCATGAGTGGTGATCACAGCATCAAAAATCTGCTTGCCTAAGATGAAACCTTTTTGAGCAGGAGAAATAATTTTGTCAAGCAAGGGTTGAATTCTCATAACCAACAGTTTAGTACATATCTTATACACAGTGTTGCATAAGCTAATGGGTCTAAAATTAGTAAGGTGTAAAGGTTGAGATTTTTTAGGAACAAGTACAATGAAGGTATTATTGACTTGTTTCAAAAGTTTTCCAGATATGAAAAAATCATGAACTACAGCTATGAGGTCTGCTCCAACAATCTCCCAATATTCCTAAAAGAATATAGGGGGAAAGCCATCAAGACTTGGGGTTTTAAAAGTGCCCATGGAGAATAAAATAACATGTACTTCTTCATCAGATACAAGCTTTAACATTTCTAGATTGTCTTCTTTTGTTATCAAATAGGGGATTTTATTAATGAATTGACTCATAGATCTATCAATTATATCATTATTGTTTCTTCCATAAGCAGGTTTTGAAAGAATGCCTTGGCTTGCTCCCCTATTTCATTATCCTTAGTAATAATGTCTCCATTATCTAGGACAAGCTTAGTTATTGAGTTGGCTTTTCTATGTTTCATAGCTGAGAGATGAAAAAAGTAGTGTTCCTATCACCCTCTTTAAGCCATTGAACATGGGATTTTTGTTTCCAAAAAACCTCTTCCCTTTCCATCAGATTCTTCCATTCTAAAGACATGTTGTTCTCTTATTCTAAGGTGCCCTCAAATTCATCTCATTGATCAATCAATTGCTAAATAGCCTTGAGTTTTCCCATTATATTTTTCTTCTACTGGAAAACCTACCCAAAACTGTTCTATTCCAGCCATAAACTTCTTGTTTAATGTGCTAGAGTTTCTTGACTATTCTAAACATAGGATTACCTTAAATGGGAATATTCCACCATTAAGCCACCATTTGTCTAAAACCTTTGTGTTTAATCCACATAGCTTCAAAATGGAATGGAGGTCTGTGATGTCCCTAATCTCTCCAATTGAGGATAATCGGGCAGTGCTCAGACATGGTTCTAGGTAGAGCCTGTGCCTACATATTCTGATAATCATTTCCATTGCTTGATATCAAAAATCTATCTAATTTAACCTGAATCATTTGATCTCCTCTTCTATTGTTCCAAGTAAAATTTTGGTTCTGTAGCTCTATGTCTAATAATCCCCAATCATTGATGAATTCAACAAAGTCAAACATGTTGTCCAAGTAATCAATAATTCCACCCTATTTCTTAGAAGGGTATAAAGGTGTGTTAAAATCTCTAGCTAACATACATTTATAATTATAAGGATTATTACTATAGCTATTTATGTCTATCCATAATTTTTATCTCAAAGGTCTGTTATTCAGTGCATAAACATTTACCAATGTCCAGTTCAAGGAATTCATGGAAAAATTAGTAATCAAAAAGTGCTTATTATGGGCCATAAGAGATCCTTGGATTTTATCACTATTCCACATAGTGACAATCCCTCCTAAAGCCCATTCAATAGGACTAATACAAAAGGCCACCTTAGGCCATATATAGTCAGCAATTTTTTCAAAATTCTCCTCTTTCATCTTGACTTCTTGGAGTAAAGAATATCTAGTTTATTATCTAAAATGCAATTTTTAACCTCAAAATACTTTGTGGGACTATTAAATCCCCTAAAATTCCATGATAATATTCTCATTTAGAGATTTTTGAGGGTTGGGACTCTAGTGTTTTCTATTTTCCACTGGCAATCTCCCTAGCAATCTCTCTTTGTCTTGTTTCCCTTAGGGTTGGCCTCCCTTATTTGGGCTCAATACCAACATCTACATATTTTTTACCTTTCCAAATCTTTTTCTTTGGGATAACCCAGTCTTCTTATTCATTATTGCCATCTTGTCCTACTACCCCTGTTGTCAAGTAGTTTCCTAACTGGCCTCCATCTTCCAGAGCATAGAAAAAGTATGTATTTGACTGTGGATATGTTACTCATTGAGTGTGACTTTCAGGTGTTACTTCTTCCTATCCAATCCTTGAAAATTTTTCATCTTCATTGACTTACTTTAGCAAAAGGTCCCCTCTTATCCCTTCCTTAAACATATTAGTCTATTTTTCTAAAGTGTAAACTGTGTTAAATGTGGCCTTATGACTGTCGTCAGATACTATATTCTCATTTGGGACCTCTTTTCCCTCACTACTAATGATATCCTCCTTTCTCTTCTCCTCCTCTCCTTATTATGTATCCTTATGACTATCACCTAATCCTATATTTTCCTTTGGGACAACTTCACCTTCACTACTAGGGGTAGCCTCCTTTCCCTTCCCCTCCTCTCCTTTTCCTGTATTGTCAAGAATTTCCACCTTATTCTCTATTTCTTGCTTGTTGTTTGCTTGCTCCTCCTCTACATTATGGGAATCCTCTTTCATCCCCCTTTACTTCATTTTGCATTATGTCATTAGATGTCCCTTCCTCTTACATGTTTGACAGAAAGTGGTAACATTCTCATAAGTAATTGGCTGAGTCCAGGTTCCATATTTAGAGTTTAGCTCAATGTACGTAGGGAGAGTCTTATTTATTTCAACATTTACATAGAGCCTAGCATACACACATATGGACTTAGTTCTAGTTATATGATCTGAGGTGACATATTGACCAATAGAATTGCCAATAGCTGTGAAATTTTTTTCATCTCAGAATTCTAAAGGGAATCCTGGTAATCTTACCCAAGCAGGTGTTGTCTTATTGAGGTCTGAGTTAGGATCAAATCCTAGTTTCCATGAGCATAATGCTAGAGAATGTGGTCCATATAGCCAGTGACCTCTAGCAAGGGTAGCGATCATGTCCTCCCTATTCGTAAATCTAAAAAGGAATAGACCTCTAGCCATGGTTGTGATTAAAACACTACCTTTGACTTTCCACCTAGACATAATCCATTTTTTAAGCATTTCAGTATTAGGAAAAAAATAAAAATACTTATTGACCATTGTAAGGTCCATGGATGTCACTATTTCCTCCACCAGATCATCTGGGATACTCAATGCCTTGCCCTCCAAGAGAACAGGAAGGCTCGACATGCCTTTCAATGGACACGTCTTTTCACCTATGAGTGCCTTCTTCCATCCATTGGATGGACTATCCACTAATAGATTCTTGGATAGATCCCCAAAGGTATTACCACCTGCAGTGACCTCCATTGGATCTGTGGTCCCACCTGTCACACTTAGGGGGCCCAACCAGGCAAGAAAAAACTAGTTTCAAATATTGTCCACATGCTCCGCTCCTCCACTCCTCCACTCCTCTTAGCATTTTACTTTTATTGTTTTATTTTTGATATTTTTTACCAAATTTCCCTCTCTATGTGATGAATATGTATATAAAACTTGATGTATAATAATAAATATGTGTGTGTCTAATCCATTTGATTTTAGTATTATCTAGTGTTTGTTGATATTATAGTATTTTCATTTCCAACTTATGTATCTTAGATGACTATGAACATGTGAAATGTCATGCATCTAATGTGATAAATTATTATATGGAAATTTTTTATGTAAATATGTTCAATAGAATGTGTAATGTAATAAAACTATGGTTTTTATAGAAAAATGCGCTAACAATCACTTTTCAAATAAAATTTGAGCTAGTTTTTTTTTAAATGCCCAAACATAATTGATCTATAAAAATTAATGAAAGGAAAAATAAGATGTATGGAATGATTATGAGAAAGTTCAACTTATCAAAATGACACAATAGGTAAAAACATTGATTTTAGTCCATACTAATTGCAATATGATTCCATTTATTTATTAATATTTCATCTTATTTGAATCAAAGGAAATATAAAACAAAATATTTATACATTTTGTATATACTTAAAAAAAAATATGTCTAACCATTGTAGAATTGGTAAAGGCAAAGGTTATCTTTTAATCACAAGATTCTAAGCAAGGTCTTTGGGATTTATAAATTGACACTTTATAATGATTTTATTTTCTTTAAATATTAATGTGACCCCCTATGTTTAACCCTATGTGTCTATAAGGAATCAAGGGCTACTTATCAAACAATGAACATAGGCCAGTAAGGACATTTATCCCTAATGTTAACCCAATACATTTATGAATATGTGATGGATCAACAATGAAGGATAATAGAGGGAAGAGAGATGTAATATTTTTACTTTAATAAATTTATTATATTATTTTGGATTATTTAGTTTATAATTATTATCATGAAACCTTTTTTATTTGGGAAACTACTTACTGGTAGGCCTTAGACTTGTGTAGCTAGTAAGATGTAAGGGATCATCATAAAATTTGAAGGTAGGTGAGTAATGTGACCTAGTTAAATATTTTTAGAGCTGAAATTAGAGATGACCAAAGGGGAATATGTCATGAAAAATCTTATATACTAGGCCATAGGCTAGATCACTTAAGTTTTGGGAAATTGGTAAGCAAAAAGGTATATAATACTCAAAAGGACCAGGATCAATCTTCTAATGAATGTTTATTTTAAAAGTATTTTTACTAAAGGTTGTAAATTATTTTGGTTTCATTAATATTTTTTGAGGTGATATTACAACTAGATAGTTTTGTTGTGCCTTAAACACACACACCCCATTTTATGAATTCGAATAAGGACCCACTATTTTTTAAATATTTTTTAAAGGTCATATAAGCCTTAGAGATTCATGATATTGGTTTTAATATGCAAAGGATAAAGTTGTCCTTAAGTGTCTAAATTTAAAAAAAAAAATGAACTATGAAAACCAAAGCTTGGGCATCAATTTGATTTATTTTAAAACCTTGGATTTTCATAATTCTTTTTGAAAATTGATTCTATGATTTATGGAATAATAGCTATAATGTGTCAAATCTTAGTGTTTATTTTATTTTTAAATATTCGCATGACTATTTGTAAAAGGCTTACAAGTTATTCACATCTACGCCCCACCTTAATTATGATTCCACAAACTCTCTGAGCTCTAAGATTAGGACAAGTGGAAGAATCATGTCAACTAGAGTCCTTTAGTCTTAAAAAAATCCTAAGTTTTGAAAAATATTTGAGCTTTGAGATCTTGATACGTGGAACTATTATCTTACTTGTAACTTAGCACAATTTAACAAAATTATGTACCTTATCGGTAGCTAAGCCACCACAAGTTTTCCATGTGGTAACGCCATGATAAAATGGGATGAAATTCAATTTTATGAAAATTTTTAAAGACATTCAAGCTTTTAGACATTAATAACATGCCACATGGCATAAAATTTTAAACCTCAAACCATGTCAGGTTTTAAAAAGTAAATAGTCTAATGGCTCCAAGTTTTTGAGATTATGCAACTCTGAGGTATTAAGAGTCGGCACAATTATGTGAACCCAGAACCTAGAAGGTCAAAATAAAGCCAAGTGGTAATGTGGTCCTATAGTCTAATTTAACTAAGGTTCTAAGCTTTGAGGGTTTGAAAATTAGCATAATTTTGTTAACCTAGAACTTTAAGGGGTTAAAATCAAGTTAATTATCTTGTGGTTTTTAGGTATTGAGTCTTTGAGGCCCTAAAGTACCAAGATCATGCCATGCATTAATATATTGGTACCCAAAGCCTTATTGGAATATGTACATAATTCAATGTTCATAAAATCTTGGTCCCAAGTCTCTAAGTTACCATAATCCTGAGATTGCTCCACATTTCTTACTTTCATTAACTCATATCCCTAAAACATATCAAGTAGGATCATAAATATAAATAACTGGTAAATGAGAAGTAGAAAAGTGTCATGATCTAGGATATGTATGGCCAAAGTATGAAAAAATGGTTTTGACATCTAAATAGAAGATGACAAGTGTTAAATCAACACTTGTCATGAAAAATTGACTGGACATACGTGAATTGATGAAAATTTTCCATTTAGAAAACAAAAAACACACCAAAGTTGATTGATGAATTTCAATCCAAATGGAAAAAAAATCAAAAGTCATTATTCAGATTGATGCCACATGAATTATTAATTCAAATCACGTGATTTGGAAATAAATGTGAAATCTAAGAAAAGGCAAGTCACTTCACCATCAATCTATGAGTTGAACATCATAGTTTTGAGTATCCAATGATAAAAATCCCTAGTTTTTCAATGAATTTTAAAATAAAGTTTAGATAGTTTGCAAAGGAATTACACATCCCTAGATTAATAAAATGGCATATCCAAAACTAACATGAATTTAGGCTCCTTTTGCATATTCCATTATTAATAATACTAAATACACAAACACTAAATTTGATAAAAGCACCCCAAATTTCAAGTTTTCATACTATTCAACCATTTAGAATGTAGTATAGTCAATAACACCATATTCTTCACAAGATCATCTATCTCAAGAGGATAAAATATACATTGATGGATTAATTCTAATCAAAACCATGGGGCTCCATCAAGTGGAAATGAAACCATAGGTAATGACATGTATCAATTTGCATCACAATTTTTCTTCAATGGTTCTTGTTATGGGGACTATTTGAATTTGAGAAAAGGGGAAAATATAGTTACATGTGTTTCTATGGTCACCAAGAGTATAACATGATGATATATTTATGAATGCATTTGATGATTTTTAAGTATGGACCTATATGAGGTATAATTAAATGCCAATAATTATTTATTAAGCCATTAAATATGACTTGGACATTACTAAAGAGTATTAAAATCAAATGGTGAGGCAAGAAGAACAAGACTATAGTCATGAATGGCATCCAACATAATAATAATACCAACCTCCCTCTCTTACATAAGGAGAGACCAATTTAACCAATTTACAAGAGGGAGAATCTAAAGATAAAAGGGAGGAAAACCTCCATATTATAAAGGAAATTCTCAAATGTCTCCCTAGTCCTCTTATGCCCTCCACCCATTCAACTTATATTAACATGGGCATAACCACTATAGTTCATAGGACTAGGTGTCCTTAGGATAGACAAAAGAGAACATTCTCTTTGGCACCTCTCCCCAAACTTGTAATAACTACACATGTGAGTCTCCTATAGTGTTTGAAAACTTAATTTTCATCTCTCACATCCAATCATCCATCCCATAAATCACCTTAACAAGGTCCATCTCCATCCATTCTTCCATTCAACACCATTGTTTCACTTTCCATTCCTTCACCACAACCTGCAAAGGTAGTTCTTACTATTGTGGATCCTCCACTAGTTTCACCTTCTCCCCCAGCTCATGTTTCCCCCAAAGTCACCTACCAGATTATATCTAGAGTATTCCATACATAATTTAAATTCCAAAAACTTTATTAAATTCCATCATTAGATCTTGTAACTCCATGAGGATCCCTTGATTAGGAAATATATGAAGAAGAGCACAAACATGTCATATCACTAGTGGATTATCCTACTAATGAAGAGGAAGTGAATGTAGAAGTAATCAAGGGACCTTAGTAAAGGTTAAATGATGATAAAGACCAATATGAAATATAATTGGAGTCACATCTATAAAATTCCAAAGCAATGAGCCTAGGTAGCTTTCAATAAGAATAAACTCCAAGTGGAGCATTAAGCTATCCAATCATCACTTAAGAGGAAGGATAAAATATCAATAGAGTAGTTTCTTATATTTCATATTCCCTAACTTTTTATATACTAAAGCTACATATTTAACACTTGCCATTCCAATTTCACCATTTTATAATTCAATGTATTCTTCTATTCTTTTCACATCATCCCAAAAAATAGATTCAATTTTGAAAAATTGGTTATAGATTCCATTTTTATTCATAGGGGCTGCCAGTACCTCCAAAGTATTTATATAAATTGGAGTTATA
>JARHVA010003600.1:1242500-1317500 GCA_037957365.1 Torreya grandis | reverse complement strand
GTAAAATAATGTTGAAGACATGAATAAGATCAAGGCTAAATCAATCTTCATGATATAGCCTATATCACTAAATAGATATAGTTTCTACTCAAATATTTAATTAGAATGCCATCTACTAAAAAATAAAAAATAGTGCATGAAAATGTGGTTGTTTATAATGGCAAGCCTGAGGTACCACCTTTTCTATTAACCATCAGAATATTAATAAGAACATACATAGTTGTTTGGTTGAATCAACTGACATCTAATGTGATGCCTATAACTGTATCTAATAATCTAGGATTGAACTTGAAATGTCAAAAAGAGTAGTCCTACAACTAGAATTTTTTTTATCCCATGTGTTGTAGAACTGATAAATGTGCACATCTATCTTGCATTTAAGCCATGTGTAAAATAATACATATATATTAAGGTCATTAACATTTTAGAATCTTATGGCTTATTGTTGAGTAGTGCTTGGTTAAATACATTGAATAGGTACATGGCTACATATTTATCACACATTTGGCTACCTTCGAAAGTAGTAGCCAACCAGATCCAAGTAGACATATAATTGAATATGAAGTACTTGATCATAGAATACAACACTAAGAAGGAAAAGGTTGAATTTTTAACTTCACATGTAAGTGTGTACACTTTCACTACCAAGAAAGAACCTTATGAATAATAATTTAAAGGTCTTTCATAGTTATGGACTCTCTATTTTGATGGAGCCTGATCAAATTAAGTTTGAAGTGTTGGAATAGCCCTAATTAATCCATATGGGAAATAATATATATCTACCTACAATCTATAATTCCCTTACACTAATAATTGATCCAAATATGAATCCCTAATATAATGCTTTTAATTCACACTAAAACATAATTTAAAGTAATTATAAATCTTTAGTGATTCAAAACTAGTTAACAAGATTAGAAATAAATATAAATGTAAACTCACTTGATGGAAGAAGCATAAGAATCAATCATGGGACCTGATCTAATATTTTAAATCGTTAAACATTAGATCCAGACCAAGAAAAGGAAACCAAATGACGGATTCCCTAACAACTTCAACTACCAATCTTGGATCTCTCAAAAGAATCCAAAATGCAAAATTTTTGTATATAACTAGTTCCTTACCCCTCTATCATATACAATGTCAATAAATTCTAGGTATTTAAGGATGACTAACAAATTATACAATTTATGAATAGTTCTAGAGCCTTTGAATCCCAGGTAATAGATGAGAAGGATTTTGAACCTATGAGCATAGAAGATATTGTAAAATATGGTGTCTTATAGCTAAAAGAGAACCACATACCCATGAGGATGGTTTACCTAGAGTGAGATTTTGATGTATATTTTCAATTCCAAAATTAAAAATAGATTAAGGTGACTAATTCTGGTTTTGTCAAGGAGAATATAGGCACTAAACAATGTCCCCAATATGTTAACATTGCTTTGAGTTGCACTAAAATGGAAAAACAAAATTTTAGATGTTTATTGATAGAATAAAAAGATGCGATCACCTAGACATCTGAGGATCTGAAGGTGTTTCACCATAGCTTCATCACACATACCATCCCACTAAAGCTAAAACATAATCCCTTCAGGTAATAATAAAGGATAGTGAATCCAATTTTAGAGCTTCTCATCCAAATAGAAGTGAAAAAGCTATCAGATACTAAGATTGTATTTTCAATTAGGCACTTCACTTGGTTAGCCAACCTGGTTCTAGTTAGGAAGAAGAATGGAAAGATCATGCTCTATGTTTACTTTAGAAATATGAATCAAACATAAAAAAAGGATAACTATTCATTACTCTCCCTAGATAAGGTAATTAAAATTGTTAGTGGATCTGAGATGATGTCTTTCTTGGATGGGTTCTCGGGATATAATCAAGTGTTGGTAGAATCACAAGATAGAATGAAGACTACCTTCACCACCAAGTGGGGAAATTTTGCATAAAAAGGGATGCCTTTTGGCCTAATCAATTTAGCATCAAAGTTCTAGTGAGATATAAAATTCACCTTTTAGGGACACGTTGGTAAATGTATCATCATTTATATGGATGACTTAAAAATGTTTTCAAAGGATAGAGATGATCATCCAAGCCATCTACAAAGAGTATTTGACATATGTAGAAGATATGGAGTGTCACTAAATTCAATGAAGAGCACATTTAGAGTGATTGAATAGAAACTATTAGGCCATGTCATTACTAAAGATACGATATCCATTGACCTAAAATGATTCAATGCCATTTCCAAGTTGACACCTCCTAACAACAAGAAAGAGTTGATGTATTTCATTGGTAAGATAAAATTTGTAAGGAAATTTATTTATATATTTGTAGATGTTAATAATCCATTTAATTCCATTTTAAATCAATATTCCAAAATAGAATCAACAATAGAGGCTAAGAAATCTTGAAAAGACATCAAAATTGCCATTGCTCAATCTCTATTTCTGATCAGCCTGTATTTCATTAAATATTTCTACCTTTATTCATTTGTCTTAGAACATACTTTATCAATTATACTCACATAAAAGGTATAAGAAAAGGAACATCTAATTTATTTCATGAGTACCAACTTGAAGGATGCAAATTTTAAATATTCCATGATAGATAGAAATATATATTCACTGGTCAAAATTGTTAAGAAGTTAAGGCATTATATTTTAAGGAACAAGATGTATGCTATCATCTATTACCTAGATATTAAGCTCACATTAGGTTAGAAAAATTTAGGAAAATTAAAATGTAATTGGATGGAAAAATTATAGGATTTTGATCCTGAAATCAAACTAGCCAAGATGTTGAGATGCCAAGGAATCATCCAACTCATGATGAGACTAATCCATGCATTTGTATTGAACAAATAAATGAGACTCAAGTAGATGGTGGTGAATGGTGTGCTAAAATTATTCACTATTTACTCATGGGTACATGTCCTCTTGAGTTAAAAAAAGAGAAGAGATGAGCCCTTAGGCTCAAATTAGCCCATTTTATTAATGAAGTGAGTCTTATACTAGAATAACAATGAATGCATCTACTTGAGATGTCTTTCAAAATAAGTTGTAGACATCCTAAATAATTTACATTATAAGATAGGTAATGGACATCCATTAGGAAACACAATAACTCATAAAATATTGAGTATGGGATATTTTTGCCTATGATTTTCAAAGATGCATATAACCATGCCAAAACTTGCCATGAATAATAGGTGTTTATAAAAAGAGAAGTGAATGTTTCCATGCCTCTACAACTAGTTATTGAAATACCCCATTTTACTCAATGGGTATTGAATTCATTGGGTTAATAATACAAAATTATTCATTAGGATGCAAGTTTATCCTAACAACTACTAACTATTACACTATATCAACAAAAGTTGTAACCACTAAGAATTCCATAGCACTAGATGTTGTCAATTTTATGAAAGAAAACATATTGCCCAGGTTTTGCACTCCAATATTCTTATTTTTTGGTAATGGTCTAAATTTATAATTTACTAAATTTACTCAGTGAGATTAAAAAAACCAAATCACCATCAAGTTCTCCTCAATTTACTATCTATAAGGGAATGGAGTAGCTAAATCTACAAATAATAATCTAATGGATTCTATCAATAATTCAACAAAAGATAAACTAAGAGAATGCAATCTGCTACTAATGTATGTACCATGGGTATATAGAATAAGATACAAACAAGCCCTCAAGGATTTACCCTTTCTTCTAGTTAAATAATCTTTTCCCCGTCACTTTAAAAATAATAATGTATTGATTTGTGAAAGAGTACATGGGGTAAGAATAAATAATCAAGTCTAGACTACTTAATATATTCCATATGGAAGATGCATGAATTGAAGTACTGCATATCTCCAAAAAACACCAAGACATTATCAAAATATGGTTTGATAAAACATATAAGATCAAGGCCTTCAAGATTTTAGACCTAGTACTTTTATTTGATAAATCACCCAAGAAGAACGGATAACATGATAAGTTCACTCCTTTATGGATTGGTACATATCAAATATATAAAATTCTGGGTAACAATGCCTTTCACTTGAAAGACCTTTAAGGTAATGACCTCAATTTTATAATCGATGGATAATTTATGAAATGTTATTTCATGGCTCCTCCAACTGAAGATGCTTTAAAATAATTAAAAGTGAAAATGTAGGTGTAATAGTATAATATATTTCCTAATTTCTAGGTTAATCTTTACTATATTTTTAGATTAGTGTTTCCTATTTTCTAAATTTTTATTTAGGTAGGTTAGTTATCATGATTTATATATTAGTTTTCATAAATTTTTAGAACATACCAACTAGTTTTATATACTGGAATTGCATAAGACATGTCAAAAATAAGGGGACAATATAAATGGAATAATAATTGGTATTTACAAAGATTTATTTTGGTAGTGCTTAAGCTTGTAGGATTGAGGTATGTGCTATGACTAAATTAGTTTCTAATTGGAATGAGTGAGTTTTCTATACCTTTTGGGAATTATTCTAATATACTCATGAAAATTTTAGAAAGACTTTCCATTTATAAAGATCAAATACACTATTGCATTATAAAACTTGGATAGGATATAATAAAATAGATGTAGACTAGTAGTGACATGTATTAAAATAAGTTTTCTTATAAATATACCCAATGAATGGTTGTTAGCAGAGGTTGTTGGAAAAATACAAAACATGCTAATTATAAGGATAACTTGTGTAGTTAATGATAAAGAAAAGTAGTGGTTGGAAATTTAGATTGATGGATGTCATTATTTACTAAGTTAGATTCATATTAATGAAGACATGAAAATAAAGTGTATACAAAATAGATGACATAACTATCTGAATAATAGTTTAGACATCCACAATATTCACTATGCATAGATCAAAATTAAAAGATAGATAGGAAAACCATATAGAACATTATATTAATATCTATCACACATCAAAACCAGTATCTATTAAAATTAAGTACTATATATAGAGTATTACAAAGTATTTTATCTTCATATTCCAACCTTTTTATATGCCAAAAGGAAAGACTCTTTGCATTCTTCCATCTATTTCTGATGTCTACAAGTTTGAATACATACAAAAGATTATATTATAATTCATACACATGTCCATCTATTATACTTTATAATTTTGTTATGCCATGATCCTCATCAAACATTTTATTGAACATAGATCATTGTTTCATCTTAATATAAACTCATAAAAATGGAGTCCAATTGAAGCTTATGAGATAAGCCATAAATAAAAGTCACAACTATAGATCTACATGTTGTTTTACCAGTTTTCACCCTTTTTGCACTACTTAGCCACCCTTTTGGGTTTTAAACTAAGTAATGTACTATCCTACCTCCCTCTCAAGTTTTAAATAGGATATCATAACTAGGTGGTCACCCTTTATAGATTTTAAACTAGCCTATCCCCACTCATAAGTCTTAAGGCTATCTTTCAAATCTATACCAAAGATATACGAAATTACAAAATTGAGATCCATAGTACCTATTGGGTTGGTGGTGGTGAAACTTTCAAGATATTGCACATGATATTGTTATGGAGGTTGTTGTGCTTATTCTACTACTGATCCAATTGATTATGAAACATTAAGTGGCAGAGGTTAGTGATGTTATTTTTTCTTTAAATGCACTTTTGTAGACAACTTCTATTAGATTTTTTTTTGAAGCTACTATGGTGGAATGAATTGAGGATCCTCCACCTCTTAATAAATAGTAGGATCAATCTAATAGAGGTCTTACTTGAGCATCTTCCAATTGGTTAGAACCTCACACATCGTGATAAGTAATATGAATATTTTAATATGAACTAGCATCAATTTTTGAACATCATAATATTATATAATGGTGATTAGTACTTTATAATTTGATATCTTGAGCTAAATATCCAATACTATCTCATCCAATTGATTTAAAATTCATTGAGCTTAGATGCCTGCAAGTGTATTATGCATAATTTCACTATGCTAGCCCTAATTTTTTTGCATGGCATTGTCCCTTGAACCTAAAAATTATTTAAGGGCACTACCCATTGATTGTGTAGTAGTGTTTGGTCATCAATCATATATTTGGATTTATTTATTGATGTAAACTTAGGTCTAGTAGTAGCCAACAAATTATTGAGATGTTACCTCCAATTCAACATTTATTAAACTATTTACTTGGCTTGTTGTGTAGAGGTCTCCAATAAATATTTGTATTCCTCATTCAGCTCAAATATTGCCTATGTTTCTAACCTTATAGTTTACCCTTGGGTACACTTAATTTACAATAGTTTCTACATTTAACCAATATTTTGTGAATTAATACAATAGGTTAGTTATTTTTTTACCTTTATACATCATCCAATCACCTAGGACTTATGTGACCATTGTGGAGAAAGAACTATTGATCAATTATTATGTATTTTTAAGGTGGGTGCTCAATTTTGTGTTTTCCTCTCATAACCAAAAAACTTATTTATCTAAGTCCAAGTCCTTATGCATAATTGACTCTTGGAACATAACTTTACCTTCAATTTATTTGGTAATGAAATTTGAGAAAAATATAAAGGTATTTATAATGGAGTAGTGTCAAGATCCATGGATGTTGTAGGGGTTACTAATGGAGCCATTGTTAATTATTCCAAAATAACTGGGAATGGGGTGTATCAATTAGATGTTGTGGGAATATCCCATAACCACTAGATACAAATACAAAGATTCAAATATAATACTTCTTACACATCTTTTTGTGTTATCATCTTTTGTTTTTCTATGTGTTTTACTTCATCTTTATCTTGAGCCTTATTTTATTCTATGTCTTTAGTTTCACCTTCAATCTTAGACTTAGCATTTTCCCCAGCTCAGGCTTTGCCTTGCACCTTGGCCTTATCTTTGTATTCAGCCATAACTTCAGCTTTATCTTTGGATACTTAATCATTAGTTACTTTTTTGGGTTAATATTATTTGGCCTTTTATCCTACTTAAACCTTGGTTATTGCCTCTACTTCATCTTTATTTCATTTTGCATCCTTCACATATTATTATTTTTTATTTGCTTCCTATTTTTCATTTTTATTTTCCTCTAATTATTTGGTTTACTTATTCTAATCCTTTACTTCATTGGCTTACTTTTATTTGGAATCTACTTCTTTAGTATATTTATGTGCAACCTCTACTTCTTTAGCCTACTTATGGTGATTATCTTCTGCATCATATTTATTTTGTTGTTTTTCCTATGTAACTTCTTGTTGCTTATGTTGCACCTCTTGTGTAGCTTCTTTTTTTTACTTCTTTCTTTTTTTTCATTTTCTCTTCTTTTCTCCTTTTATTCTCATCCTTAGTTTTCTACTCCTCCATGTCCTTTAGTTGTTTCATATCTTTCGATTATGACTTAGCCTATGGTAAGATTATTTATGTAGGATCCTCTATGACCTCTAGTGCATAAAGCATGGTAATGGATTAGGTATCCTTTAAGTATGTTGATTCCACAATCCTAATTTTTCATGTGACTATCTTATTCCTAGAGGTGGGTAGATGAGTTAGGGTCTTTTTGAAAATTTTCATTAGATGGCCTTAGGATTGTGGTTGAACTTATAATTCTTATTATGCACCACTTTATTTTGCCTAGTATATTAAATATACCATTCTTTATTTTAATATTTATGATATATTTTATAAAGTATGATTCCTTGGCTTGAGCATAAAGGCTAAAAGTGTAATCTCATGTATAGGTTGATCTTATTGGTGCACAATAGAAGATCCCGCATCTGGATCCCTAGTGAATATTTCAGCTACTAATTTTTTTTGATCTAGTTCCTAACCTATAGTGTCAACAATAATAGAAGGGGGAGGCTGAGTGATGTCAACCCAAAGGTATCATATTACCTAATTATGTACATGGAAAGTGTACACTAATTTCAAAAATAAAAAAATCCTTCTCCTTTTCTTGGTCATATACATTTTTTCTAATGTCTTCCAACATGGTCCTCAATACTTCCTACTCTTCCACTACCATTTATGGAAATTCACACTCATCTTATATATTTGTTAATTTGGATTATCTAACTAAGACTTTGTATGTGAACCCTCTTCTTCAGTGATGGAGGTGAGGCTCACCATGCAGGTGTCTTATTGGGATATAACTACTAATGTTTGTGGTGGGACTTGTGGATATTATTGCTATTATTCCTTCACCTATTCCATCCCTGGTTCTTGTCCTTATAGAGGCATTAATCACAAAGGTTCTACTATTCACATATTTATAGCTTTCTATCTCTACACTTCTACTTGTGCATCCAAAATTGTGATGAAGAATACCATTATTGTCACAATTAGAGTCAATAAATCATGCACCTTGATCTGGATACCATTATGGAGTTTTATTATTGATACATATTACCCCAAATATTGCATGACATCTTGGGGTATTCTAGGGTGCAACTTGATCAAGGCTAAATCCTCTATCTACCATGTGTTGAATCTCCCAATATACTCGTAATATCATCCCATTTTATTCCATGTTATGTTTTCAAAGGTGGTATCATGCTAAAAAAATTTAGTGACATTAACTGGTCCTTCTAGTGAATTACACTACATGAAACATAAAATAAATACCAAAAACTATAACTAGAATATTTGGGAGGTACCTGTGAGTATCTTCTCAATGTTCATGGTTAGCTTTGATGCTATAAATTTGGGATAGTTTAAAGTATTTGTGAAGGTATACCATGAAATATGCAACATTTATGATGCCTTTTATTTCTTGTTTTGTCTATTTTTTGGTTTGCAAAAACCTCTTTATAATACATTCAACCAGAATGCACACTAACACATCCTCTATGAAATCAATTAGAATTTATCTATTTGACCTAGTCGTATAATTATCTTAGATTTCAGAATGAATGGGTAGAATGGTGGAAATATAGGGGAGAAGGTATTTCTCATGGGATAGAAGGCTTATTGCTTAATTCATGGATTTGGGAGTGATCTAGATTATGATATACTATAATAAATGAATAGGTATTTTATTGTACGTTCTCAACAAAGTGATCATTACCTCATCTAATTGACCAAAAGTTAGTATTTTTATCAATCCCTTAGCATTATATCCTTGAAGGGGATGTTAAAGTGCTAGAGATCCTACTTGTATAGCTTCCTGAAGGTTTTGAGGAAAAAGGGTAGTTTTGGTTGCATCGATGAAATCTAAAGGGTCTATGTTATTCTATTTAGTTTGATGTATACCTGATCCAATATCCATTTCATCTTTATATGCATCTATAAGTGGGAACAATAGTGTAACCCCCCCCCCCCCCCCACATCATTGTTTTAATAGATAAAGTTGAAGACATGCTTTGATTATTTTGGTTTTAGTTTGTACTTGGTGTGCAATGAGTTGTTTTGAAAATAAAATCTAAAAGTTGCTTGTTACTTTAATTATGTAATTTTTGTGTGTTTTCCATGAAAGTTATTATATATATTTTTGATTCCCAAATGTATCTCACCAACTACTTTAAATGAACTACCTAATTGTGCATAATTTTTCCTCCCCTAATTAATTCTTACTTGGTTAAATTTGATCTAACAATGACCCTTTTGCATTTAGAATCCTTGATTTACCACTTAGTAGTTATGTGATGTGACATCATGTCATTTCATATATCCCATTTATTTTATGATTCCACCTATCAATTTGACAGATAATCTACCTTGGGAAGAATGCAATCTATTCAAGTGATTTTGCAAAAACCTCTTTATAATACATTCAACTAGAATGCACACTAACACATCCTCTTTATAATACATTCAACCAGAATGCACACTAACACATGGTCTAGTTGAGATTGTTTATATTGTAGGTTAGATCATGCACTACCTTATAACTTAGCTTGTAAATTTATTTCACACATTATGCCCTTTATAAAATTTATTCCACTATAATTAAGTCCATTAATATTTTCCTTATATAATATTCATCACCTAACCTCATTACCATTATAATGAGTAGACTTGGAACCATTTACTCATAGGCATTACTACCTCAAGGCCATAGACAAGTTGAAAAGTAGTGAAATCTATAACATGATTATAATGTGTTTTATATGACTAAAGAATCATAAGAATGCAATATTCCAAATCATCCCTTTACACATTACATATCTTTGCTAACATTTTTACCAATAATTTATTTGTTGCTCCTATGGTGCGAGATCATAAAATCCTCAATGAGAGTCTTAATGGTGTTATTCAAAAAATGCATTATTTTATCACTGACAAACTTGATTGGGCATCTAAATCTTATAATAATGTTTTGTTATCAAAATTTGGTAGTGTCCTTTATACCACAACTTTGAGTTAAAATAGCTTCTACACATTTGGTTAAGTAATTTATTGAAGTAATAATGTACCACACACGACTTCATTATATTATGAAACTTATAGGTTTGACAAAATTGATTCCCCACTATTTTAATGGTTGTTATATGAGCATTATCACCAAGGGAATCTCATTTCTATGATTTAGATTTCTCACATGCCAACACACCTCATAATGTTTGTCTACTATGTGTGCATCTTAAAACAAAATTGACCAGCATAGGCCAATCTATATATTTTTATAGTAGTGGCTTCACCTAAAAAGTGACTCCTTATAATTCCCTGATGTGATTCTTAAAGAATCAATGGTTTTGCTTTCTCTAATGCCACTCTATGCATCACATCATCTTCCCCATTTTGTATAAAAATTCATTTATGAGACTATATTGTATAGTTTGAGTGACCATTTTCTTCTTATCCCTTTCTATATAATGCACAAGAAAAGTAATTTGCTTTAAAAAGCTAGTAATATCTTCCATATTATTTAGGATTACAATAACCCTAAATAAGTGTGTATCTAGGGACTTTTCCTCTATTTATTATGACTCTTCACTATTTTGTATCTTGCTTAGATGATCTAGTATGATATTTTCTTCTCTTAGCTTTAAATTTATATAAAATTGAAACTCTTGAAAAAACATAATCCACCTAGTTATCTATCCTCCCAAAATTAGATTATTAACCATGTATCACAATGTTTGGTGGTTAGTAAAAAGTTAAAATGGTGTGGCCAATAGATAGTGTTGAAATTTTTAAAATGCAATTACCATAGTCAAAGCCTCTATTTCATTGGTGGCATGATTATTTTTGGCTACTAATAGTTTCTTACTATCAAAATGTATGGGGTGGTCTAACTTACCCTGGATGCACCAAGACAATTCCTACTATAATATTTAAAGCATCCACATGTACATGGAATGGCTTCATTCAATTAGGAAAAATCAAAATGAGTGTTATTACTAGCCTTTATTTATGTTATATAAATTCTAATTTTTATTTTTATGTCCACTCAAATCTTGTATCTGTACATAGTATTTTTTCCATTGGCATTGATATCATTCTATACCTTTTGATAAAAAAATTAGTATCCCGTATGACCAAGAAAGGTGCACACTTACATAGAGTTAGTCAAGGGTGACATCCCCAATATTACAATAATATTATCTTTGTCCACCAAGATGTCATCACTACATACAACATGGCCAAAAAAAATACCAAATGATGTAAAAAATAAGCAATTATTTAAATTTAGAGTAATGTGCAAATCTTGACACCATTTCAACATTAGTCACAGTTTTTACATATGATGTCTAAATAGAGAAAAGATAGACCAATCAGCCAAATATACCTCTAGGAATTCATGAATGAATACTTTGAATGTAGTTACTAAGACTCTAGATAAAATTGCTAGTGCATTCTTCAACCCAAATTGTATTACCTTGTAATCAAATGAATTTCATTCAATTTTAAAAATAGATTTAGCTTGGTACTCTTCTACAATTAAAATATGATGGTACCCACTGAAGCCATCTATAAATGATTATACTTCATGACCTATTACTAACTCAAGGAATTCACCTGTGAATGATATTGGGAAAACATCATTGATACATGAATCATTGAGTGAATGCAAGTCTTCATAGACATGTATCTATCTAGATTTATTTGGATATATTACTATAGGACTTACCCAATCTACTTTTTCCATTATATAAATGATACTGGCTTCCTAAATTTGATCTAGTTTAGCCTTTAATTTTATTTTCATGTTAGGATTTAAAATATACAAGTATTTATTAATGGGTTGAGTACACTCTTTCAAATCTATGTGATATGCCCCCAATGATAGATCCACACATTTTATTTTAGATAATTTGGTCAGGAAAACATCTTGATAGTCTCATAGTAACTATATTGCTTTCAATATCTACTCCTATCCTTAGTAATCTCTTACCACTACAAGCTTAGGAATTGAATATATTCCTATGTTTTCCTTGATATTTTTTAAGGGTTCTTAATACATGTTATTTGATGTGTTGGGTAGATCTTTTTGTAGAGTGCACTCTCCTTCCCTTTATGTAATGTGTATATTGTGTAGTTTAACTTTCCTCCAATTATTTAATGTTTTGGGTTAGTGTTGGTTCAACATCCCTTTTTGGTCTAAAAAATCCTTCAAAATCCAAATCTTCATCACTATTTATAGATTTTGTTAGCTCATCGATTATTTCATTTAAAGGCTTAATAAAACTTTGGTCTCATTGACTTGTCTTGTAATTATGAATTTATAGATTTAAATCATGTGCTACTTATTGTTGTGATGATGAGTCTATTATGCCTCCCAAATATTCTACTTGACTATGACCTAGAAATATTTTAAGTTTTTTTAGTGCCTTTTTTACCAAAGGGTTATCATCTTCAAACACAAAGGTATAAATGAAATCTTGTTGCACTTGTACTGAATGTTTAGTTTTTATTATGTGTTCTTGATTCATATACCAAGATGTTGGCATTGAAACTAGGGTGTGACTAAAAATGTGCACCCAAGACCTCAACTTCACTCTTTTTACTAACCATATATCTATACATTGATGAATGTGTATCTTGTTAAATTAGCCTTCTTAAAAGAATGTCCATTTATATTTCACCATAGGTGGTAAATAAAACCATGCACATAAATATTCATAAGCCTCCACCCAATGTATCTCTAGATCTCTATGGACTACCCACCAAGTTATAAAAGTACATTTTAGCACATAACTCATTGTAATGACTCTTTTATCCACCTATATAACATGGTGTTTTAAACTCAAAATGAATGGATTAAGATCCTCTATCAAAAATTATTGAGGTAATTGATGTTCAATAGTAAACACCATGCGTAGAGGTCATAACTCATGATCTCCTCTTGCATAGTTTAGCATGTGAGTGTCTAAATCACCACTTATGTAAGATATTATTTTCAAAGTTAAAACATCATCTATATTTGTTTTGGTATAATACATAGTCATTAAACTTATATTATATAGCACATCCACTTCTAAACTAGTGGGATATCACACTGATGTAAAGGTACAACCTTTGAGTTGAAACTATGGTAATGGTGATTTTGTTAATATGAGCTTGTAAGAGGATTATTTTTTGATATGTAATTACTCCATGTGTTGGTTAAAAAATTGATACTCATTATATCTAAATGCATTCCTCTATGTATCTATGCTGACTTTAAACTAGCTCTGATCATCATACAAATATGGTGATTATTACTCCTTTAGAATCATGTATGACTTTTGTTCAAATTTATTCAAGGGAATAAAAAATATCTTATCTCCTTGGTGAACTTCTAATTAATTGTGCAATTTTTTAATAGTCATTTTCCCACCATAATCCCATTTATCACCAATTAAGGTAGGGTAATAGATCCCAACATTTTTCATATATATCACTTAAAATCACCATGTATACCTAGCTCAACCACTCTAATCTCTACATATTTAAGGTGATTAAATGGTTTTACTCACCCATAATCTATGAATTTAAGATTAAAAGAATTGTAGGTTAATTTTAGCCTACCAATATATTCTCAAGTTGATTTAGGGATCATATTTATAGTACTTCTAAAATCAAATACATCATTAGGTATTTTTTAACCTATATGCTCAATATCCATGTGGGAGTCAACATCCTATGTTTTCACATACCAAACAACCTTATTTTCATGTTGTTTCCTTTGCTACAAATAGTCCATTAAATGATGCAAGAGGTTAATAATGTTCTATGATATATCCTCATTATAAAGTGTACTAAGTAACTTTAGTAAGTATTTCAAAGTAGTAATAACTCCTTACTTTATAATGCACATAATCTATGCATAAATAATTATTGTATCTCCCTCTAAATTATTTTGTTGTTGTATATTGTATATAATTTGAGTTTCTTGATACATCAAAGTCTTTTCCATTATAGGATTAGGATATTGATTAGGTTAATATTTTTAAATCCTTGATCTAGTAGCATCTCTAAAGGAGGTAATATTTTTTTTGCATGTTATTATCTTGTAATTTCCTAAATGAATGCATTCTCCTTATCATGTTAATTAATCATGTTTATATTTCACATCGACTTTTCCTTTATTTATTTATTGAGCACTGGATAGTCTTTTTTTCTATGTTGGTCTTCAATTCTACAATATACATAGTAGGTCTATCTTTATGGATTGGTAGGGTAGTTATTCACATAGTGATTATAATCTCCACATAAATAACATTGCATAGGTGGTTGGATTTTCCAATTATCATTGTTAAAAATTAATTGACATCCTCCTCGATATCTTCCTTTTCAACCTCCTCTTTATCCACCTATATTTTAATGGTATCCCCATCCTTGAGAATGTTGTCTCGTGTATTCTCCTTATTGGTTTTTATATGCATCATACCTTCTATATTAGTTCTGAGGTGAACTTGTAGCCCAATTAGACTATTGTGGACCCAAATTATTCTAAGAAGAATGATATTAGTATTTTGGGGAGGATGACATCCAAACAAATAAACCCTAGGGTTGGTAATGTAGTGATGAAGGTATCAATTAGGGACTTCCTTGTGTTGCACATTTCATGTCCACATTTGGGACTCATATACCCTACTTTGTATCTAGTAATTATTATGTAATAATTATGAGGATATTCATTTTAATATATTCCTTTAGCTCTTGTATGGATTTATAGCTCTTCTCATCATGATTTTATTGACTTGAAAAAATTATAATACATTCTTTATGATTTTTATATATATTAATATAGAAGATGACACTTTAAAGTAGCATGTCCAAATACTTTATAAATTTCACAAAACTCTATTTTAAATTTTGTATAGTCATTCCTATGGTGGCCTTCTTGAATACATTCTATGCACCATAATCCTAATTTAGGCTTATCATTCTCATGCATCTCCTTCATTTTTCTCACAAAATCATCTAATTTTTCTTTTACCTTATAAACTACAACTGGAAGGTTACCATAATCCTCTATTTTCTCCACTTGTATAGTAGAATATAGAGAATTATATGAACTAAATTTAGAAATACAAATAAATTAAAATAATTTTAATCTAAGCTAAAATTAAAACTATGGTAGAGAAACAAACAAAGAAAAAAATAGTCACAAACTTTATGCTTTGAATGCACAAGATTTCTCCATTGTGATATACATTCAATTTGATCTTTTAAATACATGGTTCTCACTCATCCAATGAAAAATAGAATGGGAATTTTTGGTGCAAAAGGAATTCTTTGATTTAGTTTTATTTGTTTTGATTCACTTGTGTGTAGAGCTTTGATTTTCTAATTATGATTGTGATCTCTAGATTTTGGGATGGGGATTTAATAGTGGAGGATAATTTGGACACTTTAAATGACCCAAATGATCAATGGTGGCTAATGAGTCCTCACCCATGAGGATGAAAAAAATTTAAAAATGGTTGAGAAAAGTGTGGTGTTGGGTAGCTAACTCAATAAGACTAAGTCAATTTGCTTGAAAACTCAAGCGATGAGTCATAAGAGGTGGAGAATTTTGTGTATTTGGTTGGGATGAGGGATAAAAATATGGGAAATGTTTTGATGAGTTATAAAATCTATATTTTATTATTTAAAATAAGGATTTAAGTGTGCATAATTTACTTATTCAATATTTTGAATTATTCAATTATTTGTATTTGGGAGGAAATGTGATTTATTAATTTAAGAAGAATTCTTTAATAGATTTAGATGCATTTCAACTCTAAATAAAATTTAGGTGTCTAAATTTTCCCCTCTTTAAACTAGTGTTGTGAAGCAATACTTTTTCAAAGAATATTATAAGAAGTAGAGTTTTGATGATAGAAAAATGAAAATTTGCCCTAAATGAATGAAAATGAGTGTGATGATGCCCCTCAAGGGTTTCTGCTAGAGAACAGACAAATGCTCAAAATTGATGAAAAGAGGAAATGGATAAAATTATGTGGATGAATGATAAATAAATTTATGTTATAATTGATGTTAAATTTACATTTTTTTTTTACATAAAAAGCTTTCCCCTGGTTAATTAAAACTAGAGTATGGATTTAAAAAAATAATAGTTTAACCATTTAGATATTGCATGCTTACTGTTGTTGTTAATGATGCAGGGGTTAATTTAGTGGGTACTAAAATGATATGTCCCAACAATAATAAACTCTGGATGTATAAATAGAAAAAATATATTGAATTAGCAAATGTTTCTATTGATTTTATGTTGAGAGATTGTTGTAAAATTTTGAAAAAAAAATCATAATGAATTTATTTAGTGTTTCTATAAATTTGAAAAAATGGATGAAGAATGAGTATTATGAAGGATTTAAATGAGAAAACTATCATAAATAATATTGATACAAGTGTCTTAATACTAATGTTTTCAAAATTGTACAGGGTACATGTAAAACTATTTACCCTGAGTTATTAAATGCTAGAGAAGATATTGGAAAATGTACATTTCCAACTTTATATACTATACTCTTGGATTGTTCTCAGACTCAGGGGTCTCATGAGTAGATGTGGGAATGATATATCCTAATTATTGTAAGAAATAGGCTAGAAAATTAAAAATATTTATTATTTGATTTATGATAAAGATTTACAAAATTGATTTTTGTAAGCATTGATAAGGAGATATACAACTTTTATTAAATGATAGTAAAAAATGTGGATAAATGGCTTGGATGGATGATGGTGGTCAAATTGACCCTATAGACCCCATGTCTCTAAGTGTTTCCTAAATAATTTTCCTTGGACAAAGTCTGAGTGGGGATATTAGGCTAGATGTAGTTCTTCCAATATAGGATGAAAAGTGATGATGTAATGTAAAATTGACCCATAAATGTTATTAACATAGTTAAGTTAATGATTTCACATTATGGTTAGATGATGGAAAAAGTATAGATATTGTGATTTTATCGATCCCAATTAACAAGTGCAAAATATTGAATAGAAATGTTAGGAAATGGTTATGGATGATTGATATACAAGCATTAACAAGGAACTGAAGCGACTACATGGATTAATGATGATCGATTAAATGATTTGACAACATGAATGAGATAAATATGGATGGAAGATAGAGACTATTATGGGATAAAAAATTTGGTTTTTTGTATTTAAATTCTTAAAAAAATGGGAGTAAAATGATTTCATAATTATCAAAATGATGAAATTAGTATAAAAAATGATTAATTCATTGAAAAAAGTGGTGAATTCATTGAGAAATGATTTCATAACTATAATTAATTTGTCTAAGATAGCACATAGATGATTCATCTGAGAATGTGAGATGGTTTGATAGCTTATCTATTTTTATTTTATTATTTCATTGGATTTCTAACAATAATTCTAGTAGAGTAAGATTTTATAAACCTTAGTTTTGGTATTTTGCATGACAATATGCACCAATGGTATATAGAAACCATGATGACTATCATGTGATATGCATAAGGATTAATAGATTCATAAGTACAAAATGTAGTACATAATGATATGAAAGATCATAATAACACAATTAGTAATGCACATAGTGATCTGAACACAAGAAACAACAAGAAATATAAGATAAAAAGAGATGTTTGCAACAATAAAAATGATGTAAGTAAAACAAATACATAAGTAAAGAAATACTACGAAAGCAAGTAAATACCCATGATGTAAAAGAATGTAAATGAATATACAAATAGGTAAGAAAATGAATTTTTTGGATGTTTATGGAGAGAGTAGAACTATTTGGCATATTTAATTTTTTGCAATGTTGAATTGTGCAATGAGTAATTTATATAAGGGATGACTAGGGTACGTGACTAAGAACAAGGGATTTTTTTTTGTATTTTTTTAGATTTTATAATGTTTTATATTTTTGTTTAGATTTATAATATTTTTGGATTTTTTTTTTAATTTATAAGTGTATATACAAGGAATACCAACAAAGGGAACACCATATTCTAGCACCAAAGAGTGAGTAGTAGGGGATGGAATGAATACATTATGTAAGGAGTATGGATGAGTAGGAATGGATTGGAATTAAGATGATAACTCTAAGGAACACATGATGTAAGAACCAAGTTTCTTGTCATCAAAATAACATTGCAAGGATACACTAAAATGCTTTTAAGAACATGTCTCAAGACATTTCCACTTCCTTATCAAGGTCAAAATGGGAAGAAGGATGTTTTTATGATGGAAAAGATTGGATGTGTTTGGGTTTAAATGGATAAAAATGGATTTGGATAGATAAGAGTTTTCAAGAATGGTGTATGATGGTTTAGGATGGATTGGATTGGCATAGGATGGGTAAGTATGATTTATGATAACTTAGGATAATTAATGATGGATGGATGATTTAGAATGCATAGGATTGAAATAGAATGAGATTGACCACAAGTGTAGTGTACTTATAGACAATTGATTATTTTATGAATGATTCCAAAAATCAATTTTTATCATGGTAATTAACCAAGGTACCATATAAATGGTTTTCACCTTTTGAGAAATTTATTTCTCTTTCTCTTTCCATTTTTTTTAAATTATGTTTTTTTTGTTTGATTAGTTTTTAAAATTTTTGGCATCTCAATTATAAAAAGGTTAAATATGCATGATTATTACCATTATTAATATTTTAGGTATTCACTCTAGATATTTATTTAGTAACTTCATTGATTTTTAATTTGGCATCTTCCAAATTTATAAAGATATAGTCATAGCCCCTATGATAGAGGGTGTTGCTAGACAGGGTAAAGCATAAAGTCTGTTGGATGAAGGATGTGTGTTGAGTTCATGAATGATTTAGAGGGATGGAATTATATTAGAGATAAATATATGTGTCATCATGTAAATGGTGAATGGGACCAATAATCTTACATTTAGTAAGACAGGGAGTAAATACAAGTTGGATGATTTGAGAATTTAATGTTGAATCAATGACATCTTCAATTTATGATGGAGATCCATCCTAAAAATATGCTAATGTAGAGGATATATTAATTTCCTCATCCATTGGTACGATAGAAATATTTTCACCAAAGGATTTTTCTTGATTATTTTTATTAGGATTTAGATTTGGATTGTCTAATATTGTCTCAAAGAGGTTTTCAGTAAAGGACTCATATTTTTATTTTTTATATTTCAATTTTGATTTTGACTACAATTTAGATTTTTATCATCTAATAGTTCCTCAAAAATACTTTCACTATGAAATGTTGATTTTATATGTATAAAATGAGATTCATTTTGTTTGAGGTACACTTGATATTCATTAGAATATGTAGATGTTTCTTGATGCTTTTTTGGTAGGAGACCAGATAGGAAGTCTACAATTATTTTATTATCATAAAATTAAGTTAATTATAAGTAAGACCATTGGTATAAATCAAAAGGTGTAGGATACTAGACTGTAATATGGAAGGTAGGATTGGTGAGGTTGATGAAAGGAGTAATGGTAACATAGTCCTCATAGAGACTATAAACAGATCTTATTTTGATTATGGATGAAGTTCCCTTAAAAACCACAAAAATATAATTAACATATTTACCTTGAATTTAAAATGGTTTTTATCTAATGCTATGGGATCTAGTGTTTACTTCAAAGTGGATGGGTTCGATAATTCCTTGCTCATAAATTTTTTTGTCTATAAGTACCTCTATCACTTGGGGTGAATGTGGTGCGATTATGGGAGATTCAATAGGTGATAAGTATTTGGATGTTTGGAATTGTTTATAGGATATGTTGGTTAAAGGAGTTTTTTTATAAGATAGGATCTTGGTCATAAATGGGATCTTTGTCAAAAATGGGATCTTGATCAAAGATAGGTTTTTGGTCAAAGATAGACTCTTCAATAAAGATTGGATCTTCATAAAAAATAGATGTTAAACCATGGTTTTCAAAGGTAGGTTAATCGGATATGGATTAGTTAAAAATGGATGTGTCAAACATGGGATCTTGAGAAATGGATGGAAGGTTATGACCTTGACTTGGAAGTGGTATGGCTTGACTAGGCTCAAGAAAGACATATTGGCATATCCCCAAGCTATGATTTTCAAATGTGGATGAACTTGGATCTACCTTGATGTACCCTTTGTTAATTAAATATTGGATATAATGTTGTAGTCTCATACAATGATTTATAGAATGACCTTCAATTTTTTGATAATCACAATATTCATTAGGTATATACCACTTAGGTTTTGGGACATTTGGCTCAAAGTTTTTGGTGTTTTGAAATATTAATAAGTTTAAATTGATCAATTTTCAAAATAATACATCATAAGGTTCCCCTAAAGGAGTGATTTTTTTTAATAGGCATGGTAATGTTTTTGATAGGTTGGGAGTTTTGTAACTTTGGGGGTGGAGTGATATTAGATGTTATGGGTACTATAATTGGACTCCCTTGGTTAGTGTGATAAGGGATGCTAGAATCAAGGCTATAACTAGTGGAGGGGAGACTTGGTTGGTTTTTAAAAATATGTTTACTAGTGGTAAGATGATGTTGATGTGGAATGTTTTGGGATTCCCTAGTAATGAAGTGGGTTAGAGAGGTAGTTTGATCTTGGAAGGATAAATTTATTGGATTTATGTTGAAAGTGAAAGTATTTAGATTTGGTGTATTTGTGAAGGTTGATGGACTTCAATCTATTGATTTTGTGAAAAAATGTTAATTTGATGTAGTTTGGATCGATTTTGGGAATGGGTTGAATGTAGAACCAAATGGTTGATTTTGATGAATGTGGGAAGGTTGTTTTTGAAGGGTGTAGGAGTTGAAAGGCTGATTTAGATGAAATATAGTTAGATTTGATCAGATTAGAGTTTGATTTGTGAATGGATTTTGGTTCAAATATAGATTTGAAAGTGATGATGAAGTTTAACCAAGGTTTAATTGATGTTAGGGTTATAACTAGATGGTTTGATGAATGCATTTTGATCTATGGTTGGTGACTTTTGATTTGAGGTGGGGTGACACTTGTAAAAAAATTTAAATAATTCCGAGTATCAAAGATAAAAAATTGATTCAATGTTGTCCTTAATGTAAAATTTAGATGTTTATCTTTAGGAAAACATGAATAATAATTCATGTTTGAAATTGATTGGTTGTGGTTTGGGTTGTATTGTTTCCTTGGAAAGTTTGAAAAATTATCCATGCTTTGATTTGATTGATTGATGTGTGAGTTTGAATACAAATTCAAAATTTGATTTTGATTGGCTTGGTGATTGATTTGATATTTATTCATATGTTAATTTGAATCAAAATTGGTTAGATTAAACTCTAACTTATAATATGGACTATTTGGGTTGTGATTTGGGATGGAATTGGTTGAATTATGGTTCCAAGATGCCATGCTTCTTAAAATGGACAACACTCAAAATGACTAAAATTTTTTATTAAACAACTTTAAAAATAAGATACGTGCCAAACACAAAAAAACCAATAATCAAAATTTCTATTCTAAACAATCCATAAATTTGCACATAACGGGTGAAAACTAGGATGAAGGTTTATGAACAACTATTGGGCCTTCCATTGTGGTAATGAAAATGGTAGAAAGAGAGAAGGAAGGCACATAGGGGAAGGAGGGGGCAAAGGGGGAGAGCATAGGTCGTAGCTATAGGGTGGCATTGGGAGTGTAATAATTGGCCCAGGGAGTGCAGCAATCAGCCCAGGGAGTACAACAGTTGGCCCAGAGCCTAAGGAGTGCTAGAATGGTTTCCCCCCCCACTATTTCTAGGTCCATGTGATGTTGAAGAACCAACTGGCATGAGACTTCCCAAGGTTAATGGATGCCTGGAAAGATGCAAGGAGAGGCCCAAATTGGTCATACCTATGGACATGATTGCTGAGGATATCAAATATCATACAAATCATTCTATGTATTGCAAGTTTTTGGGGCTTAGGACTTCGTTCCAATTCTTAGAAGTGTGGGCTCAGAGGACATGGGCTTCGAAAGGAGAAATGGATATCAAAATGTTAGACAATAGTTATTTTATGGTCACTTTTACCTGCTTGACTGATTATAGCAGAGTCTTTGCAGAGGTCCATACTTTCACAATCAGGTGGGGTTGTTTATCAAACCATGGCATGTTAGTTTTATACCTTCAGAGGAATTACCAAACTGTGTTCTGGTGTGGGTGTAGTTGCCTCACTTTTCGATGGAATGCTATCATGAAGATACCCTGCAATTGCTTGCATCCCTCCTAGGAAGGCCAGTTATTTCATGAATGTCAATCCTTAGAAAAAAGGTAATGACTTATGCCCACATTTGTGTTGAAATTGATCTTAGTAAGCCAATACTTGATGCTGTTGAAATGAGTGTAAGACCCTTTTCCTGGGTACAACAATTAGATTATGAAACTCTTCCCTTTCACTATTGTCTTTACCATGCTTATGGTCACTTACAATGATGGTGTCCCAAATCTAAAACCTTTGAATCTTAGCCTACTCAACCTGCTCATAATCTACCTGGAACTGATAAAGGGAAGGGCCCAATTCTAGGTGAGGCACCAGAAACTGATGGTTTTATCCCAGTTAAAGGGTGATATAGAAGTAGGGGTCACAAATAGTCTTTGAAGGAAAGACAGGTAAATGACTCGCTTAACAGATTTGAAATTCTAGATGACCTTAACCAATAGAAGGTGAACCCAGGGTTGATGATTTTGGATTAGTAGATTGAGGGCCCAGCCCAAGAGAATAATGTTTCAATTGATTTAACTAAATCATAGAATGTTGGGGATGGGCACATGGATATGGACTAATAGATGTTGATATCAGATGTTTTGACTTCCTCAGCTATTCCCTCTAAATAAGATGGGAATTTATCTTTAACAAGGAAATATACATAATTAGGAGCAGCAAGGAGTAGTAAATCTTCTCCTCACTTGGGACTTTTGCAAAAAGACCTTAAGAAGGGTGGGGGGAGAAATCAGTCAAGCTTGATAGGAAAAAAGACCTGGAACAGATGAAACTAATGGGAGAGACTTTGGTGGAGTTGGGGTCAATGAAGACTCTAGATGCTCACTTTCTAAATCCTTTGAAATGATTGTACTATCTTAGAATGTAAGGGGTTTGAACAACAACCCTAGACAAAATGATGTTCACAACTTGATTAGAAGTCAAAGACCTGATGTCCTTTTTTTGTAGGAGACTAAGCTTTTAGTAGATACTATGTCCAGATTAGTGCCTAAGTTGTGGAGACAAGGGGACTATCAATGCATTGGGGCTACCAGATCTTTAGGAGGATTAGCTTGCCTTTAGAATCCCCAAAAGATTGGCCTTATAGGATGGTTTTCCTCTAAGTTTTCCTTGACTATGATGGCTTCCAATTTTGAGATGGGGGAAGTCATTATTCTATCTAATGTCTATGCCCCTATTGACTAGCAGGGTAAACAATCCCTATGGGGCCACATTAGTTTTGTCCATAGCTTAGCTCCCCTCCAACCTTAGATTATGGCTGGAGATTTTATCGCTATTTTGGATTTGACTGAAAAATGTGGTGGTATGACAAAGCTTGACCCCTCTACTTTGCTTATGCAAAATTACATTAAAGTTTTGAATACAGTCGACATTCAGCCCAACAACAGACAATTTACTTAGAATAATTAGAGGACTAACCAACATTTCATTGTTGAGAGACTAGATCATTTTTTGGTTTTTGGCTACTGGGTTGGGGGTATGTGGTCTATAGGGTCTAAAATTTTGGACTGGAGAGGATCAGATTATTGGACTATTAAGCTGTATAGTGTTTCAAAGTACCAGCCTCACTCTCCTTCCTTCATATTCCAACTCATGTGGCTGTGAGATCAGTCATTGTTTGAATGTGTGGCCAACTGGTGGAGGTGGGGTAGGCCTGCCCATGGTATGATGATGTATATTTTTGATAAATTGTTGTAGTTTGTGAAGTATAATCTTAAATAGTGGAATCATCAAAGATTTGGGAATATTTTTCATGCTAAGGCTGATGCATAGGCTAAGCTTGATGGTATCACGAGAACAATTAGGGAGGAAGGATTGACTAAAATCTTACTTGAAGATGAAGCTCAGGCTGTGAAAGACCTAGAGGAATGTGAGCTATGGAAGGAAGTGTTTTGGAAGTAAAAAGCTCAGATAGAATGACTCCAAGAAGGTGACATAAATAATTCTTTTTTCTTTCAATCATCCAAAGCCAGGAGGCATGACAACTCTATCTCAATCCTGGTCAATGAAAGAGGTGAGCGGCTTAATTCCTTTCTTGCAATGTTAGAGGAGGTGGTGCAGTATTTCTCTATTGTTTTTAGGGAAGATGTGAATGAGGAATTACCAAAAGAAGCATAGGTTCTCTACTACATTCTGCCCCTGGTGATACATGAAATGAATGAGCATTTAATGAAGGATATCGCACTTAGGGAGCTTGAGGTGACTATTTCCCAGATGAAAAAGGGGAAAGTGGCTGGTCCTGATGGCTTCCCAACTGAATTCTATCAAGAATTCTAGGATATTATCAAATTGGATTTTTTAGCTATTGTTCAATAATATTAGTAGAATAAGCAAATGCTTAAGGCTTCAAATGCAACTTATCTTGCCCTCATACCAAAATGTGAAGGAGCTAATAGGCTAATTTAGTTTCACCCTATATCTCTTTGTAATTTTATTTATAAAATCATATCTAAAATCATTGAAGAAAGGTTAAAAAACTAGGCTCAGTGATGTGATTTCTAAAGAATAGATTTATTTTTTGGAAGATAGGCAAATTCTTGATGGTATTATCATAGCAGTTGAGTCCATTCACTCCAAGGCTAGCTCCAAGGATAAGGCAATGTTTATTAAGCTGGATATGGCCAAGGCTTTTGATAGGGTCAGATGGTCATTCTTATGGAAGGTTCTCAAAGATTTTGTTTTTATGGATGAATGGACCCAATGGGTCATGAGCTGCATTTCTTTAGTTTCCTTTTCGGTGTTTATCAATGGGGAACATATGGAGTTATTTGGTGCCTATAGGGGCCACGACAAGGAGATCTCTTTTCTCCATATCTCTTTCTTCGTCTTACTAAAGGCTTGGGGAGGATTATCAGAAGGAATAGAGAGGATGGGTATATTCAAGGCTAGTAATGGGGGGTGAACTGTTGGTGCAGTCTCACTTGTAATTTGCTAATGACACTATTCTGATGGGCATGGGCATAATGAGTGAAGCCACCAATTTGCGCAGGGTGTTGGATGTTTATCTAATGGCCTCAGGGAAAAAGTTTAATGAAGATAAGTCATCCATCTTCTTCTTTAAAACACTAGCTCCCATACAACAATGAATTTCTCAGACTATGCATTTCCAGATTGGGACTCTCCCCTTGATTTATCTAGGTATTCCTATTACAGCTAGCTGTATATGCAAAGAATCCTAGCAGAATTGGATAAATTTTGAGCAAAGGTGAATCATTAGACTCATAGGTGGATTTTTTTGTGGGCCATGTTCAATTAATTCAATTTGTAGTGCAGGCTTTTCCCATTTACAAATGTATGCTTCAGGTTACCTTGATTTGAATTGTTAAGGAATTTGACTCAGTTACTAGGCAATTTTTATGGGCTGGTACTTTGATGACCTCAAAATGGAGCTTAGTTAGATGGGAGATGGCTTGTAGCCCTAAACAATATGGGGGGCTTGGTCTAAGGTAGATGGACTTAAATAGAGTTGTTTTTGTGGCTAAGCTTTATTGGCACTGGTGCAATATACAAGACAAGGCCTGGGCCAAAATTCTCTCTCAAAAGTACTATATGGGGGCCACTCAGAGTGATATTCCTCATTATCCACTCATTGGGAAAGGCTCAGTGATATGGAGGAATCTCAAAAAAGGGGATACTCTTATTAAGGAAGGCTTATTCTAGATTTGTAAGCAGGGATCCAAGGCTCTCTTTTAGACTAATTCTTGGGATGGTAACCCTCCCATTATTTCTTAGTTCACTAATTTGTCAAACCTTTTCCAGAGATTCCTTGATGTTGGTTGGTCTCAGGTGAGTGACTTTAAATCATACATTTCCTATAGATAGCTGGAGGTGGAAAAAAAGAAAGCACCTAAGGTTTGGCCAGTTGTTAGAACACAAGAGGAGCATGATGAGATACTAAACCTCCTTTCCAAATGTCGATGTAGCTCCCTCTAGGAGGAAGATGAGCTTGCTTGGTCTCCCAATCCTAAAGGAAATTACACAATTGCTTCTAGATATCAAGATTTATTATCTTAGAGATTGGGTAAGAGAGAAGTGCAATGGTGGAGACAAGTCTGGAATAAATTCTCATGGCCAAAATGCAATTGCTTTGTTTGGTTGTTGGCTTGGAATAGGTGCTAGACCTGGGACAATCTCTGAAAAAGAGGCTTCAAAGGCCCGTTTGTTTGTGTTATGTGTGGAGTGGCTGAGAAGGATTTTGCTCACCTATATTTTTGTTGCTCCTTTGCTTTACAACTTTGGCATTATTGGTGGGATGTATGGTAGCACCCCTATCTCCATGTTTCATCCTTGGTCAATTTTTGGAGTGGTGTGGGAGAACCCCCCTCAAAGATGGCTTTTCTATGAATGTTTGGTTAGGAGGGGCCATCTTTTTATTGTGGCAAATTTGGTTGGATAGAAATAGGTGGATATTCTAGAATGAGAGGATTATGGTGCAACAATTATGGTATAAATTCATAGGGATGATTCAAGAGATAGTGTAGGCCAAGAGTGAGGTTTGTCTCCCTTTATCCAAACAGGACACTGAGGTGGTGGTGTGCCTAGCAATCTAGTGATTTTTAGGTAATTAGGCTTGTGTTAGGAGAGGTCGATAGGGAAAATAGAAGATTCATAGGGATGTTCAGTGGTAGTACCCTCGCAATGGGTTTCTCAAGATCAATACGGATGGCTCTTCCAAAGGCAATCCTAGCCTTGTAGGTACTGGTGGGATAGGCAGAGACTCTGAAGGTACAGTGATTTTTCTCTTTGCGGTCCATGAGGGGATGCAAACCAACAACATGATGGAAGGTCAGGCTATTCTCTATGCTCTTGAGAAGGCTCAGGCATTGGGTTGGCATAGGATCATTTGTGAATTGGATTCTCAAGTCGTGATCAACTTGCTTGTTAAGAGGAAAGTGTTGGATGTCAATTGGCAATTGGCTGGGATTGTGTAATAGATTTTGAGGATTAGCTCACTCATAGATACAATTAGGTTTGTTTATATTCCATATGAATGGAATAGAGCAATTGATTGTTTGGAAAAATGGGTGTCTGAGGATATAGATGGTGGTAATTCTGAGGATTGGGAGTCTCTCTCCCTAGAGCTTCGCTTTAATTTGGAATGTATATTGGAGGAAGATATGAAGGCTCATATCAACATATAGGTGGGTTCATCCCTAGTTTTTTTTTGCTTGTTGTTTTCCTTTAGGGATTTTGGTCCTTCATTCTTCTTTTAATGCTCTTTTTCTTTTATTAATATATTTTACCCTTTTTATTTAAAAAAAAAACTACTGGGCCTTCCATTGTCATTGAATCATCTATGTTCTCAATTGTAGCCTAATATTTAAAGGCACTAACCATAGAGGGTCTTACCATTCCCATGGTCCACTAAGCCTTTTTTCAAGGGTGTTCGAAAGGTTTCTTCTCAATGATAACTACAAACTGATGCACCAAAGTCAAATGGATAAAGAGGTTATCCTAGGATTAAGGTTTAAACAAGATTATCTAGGGGGAAACCATGGAAGAAATTGACAAATTAGATGCACACTATTGAGTTGTGTACCAAAGTTCCCAACATAATTATAGGGATTTTAGTTTATTGACAATATAAAAATATTAGATTTCAGGTCAACTATTGAAACCTTGGGTATAGGAGCATAAAATTCCCTCACATCATGGTGTTTTTAAAAGATACAACCACTTAGGCAATTGAAATAGATAGATCTGGATTTATATACCCCATTGGTAAATGGTGTTTGGCCTACTATATGGTGGTGAAATTCATGATCAATAGAGCCCCTAAATAAGAAATAAAAGAAAAGTAAATACTCATTTCTAATTTCTAAGTTTTGTCACCAATGTAATTGCAAGGAAAGAGCATATGTAGATATTACTTGGGTAACACAGATAATTATGGAATCATTTTTTATTTTTGAGTATTGTTACCAATATAATGCCAAAGAAAAAGCATATGCAATTTCCACAACCACAAACAAAAATACTGAAATAAAAAGTGATGTAATTACTAATAATTTTGTAAATAAAATTGAAAAAATGTTAGTAACAAGAAATTGGCTTTTTGTTGATTTTTTTACTAATCCTCTTTGCCAAGCGTTATGCAAATAAGTTTTTAGAATGTTTTATTTTATGATAAATGAGTTAACCTACAATAGAAGAAGTGAAAAAGCATTTTTTTTTAAAAAAAATCACCTCTCTTTTACAACAACATTGTTTACATAAACATATTAGAAAAGCAAAATTGAAATAAAATCAACATACGAAAAACATAGAAAGAAAAAAAATAAAAAATAAAAAGACCCATGCTTATAAGATAACTTCACTACTAAGAGCAATGATTTCACTACTAATAGTGATGAATCCATTATAGAAAGAGATGAATTTTATACAAGTAGAGATGATTTCACTACAAAAAGAGGTGATTTTGCTATAGGAAAAGATGAATTAAATGAAAAAAAGGCAAATTCACTATAGAAAAAGGTGATTTTACTATTTTTGACAAAAATTCTATAGATAGTGACAAAATCATTGTTTCCTAACATTTTTTTTAATCTTGTAGATAGAATAGAAAGCACAAAAAAATGCAAGAAAATACGACAATTTCACTGTTATGGTCTACAATTTTTCTATTTTTGCTTCTAAATTTGATATTATGTAGAGCACACATAGATGAATAGAAAAATATTCATATCACCCTGTAGCTCATAAAATTACTCAAAAAAGGCAATATCAAATGTAAAAATTCAAACATAAACAACAAAAATCAAAAGAAAAATGTTAGCTAAGTTCAAAGATGATTGAAAGATTAAAAAATATGTGGGAATGGTCCCATCGGGTGTGAAAAAAATATATGAAATAAATTTAAATTTGAAAAAAAAATAAACTAATTCTAATCTAATCTAAAATTCAAACTATGGTATATCAACAAAGAAAACAACAATCACAAACTTTATGCTTTGAATGCATAAGATTTCTCCATTGAGATATACATTGGATTTGCTCTTTCAAATATGTGGTACTGAATCCTCCAATGCAAAAGAGAATGAGAAAAAAAAATGTACAAAAGGAAGTCTTTGATTCACTTTTAATTGCTTGTGTGTAGAGCTCTGATTCCTAATTGTGATCTCTAGATTTTGTGATGGGGATACAATAGTGGAGGATCATTTGGACTTTTTCAATGATCCAAATGATAAATGGTGGATAATGAGTCCTCACCCGTGAGGATGAAAACTATTTCAAAATGGTTAAGAGAAGCATGGGGTTGGTTAGCTGACTCAACAACACTAAGTTAAAATGATAAAAAAACTTAGGGGATGAGCTATAAGAGATGGATAATTTTGTGTATTTGGCTGGGATGAGGGATAAAAATGTGGGATATGTTTTGATGAGGTGGAATATTTGGATTTTATTATTTAAAATAAGGATTTAAGTGTGCATAATTGACTTATTCAATATTTTGAATTATTTAATTATTTAAATTTGGGAAAAAATATATTTTTTATTAATTTAAGATGAATTATTAAATATATTTAGATGCATTTCAACACTAAATGAAATTTATGTGTCTAAACGAATCAACCTTAGTCAGGAACAAGAACTATGAAATAACATATCTAATTCTTGGTTGTAGCCCTTCTAAAAACCAAGTAACCTTAGCCTTATCTTCCAAGATGAAATCTATTTTATTCATAACATTGTAAAATCTATGATTTTAGTTCCTAACTGATTCTCTAGACTTATGCTAAATATCTTTTAGGTCTTGAATAGTTAGGCTTGTATATTTATTAACCCTAAACTCTACTATTAACATATATTTGACTTAAAAAAGGTCAATAGTATTTACTTGTATTTTAAAAATTAACTCTAAGTCTCATCCTAACAAATACCCCATGATTTCACATTTCTTAACATCATCAGATGTTACCCCCTTAACGTTCCATTTCATATCAAAAGTTTCCAAGTATTGATAAGGATATATAAACCCATCATATTTTATTAAATTAATTAACATACCTAATTTAAGTGACATAGCTAGCAAACTTATAGTTGATAACAAGGGTTTCAACACATTAATGACTATGATTGTAGGTATATGTGCATTGGTGACTACAACTAAATGTTCCTACACATTATTTACTATGACTATGGACTTTTGTGAACTAGTATTTTTAAGTGTTTTAAAAATTAATCTCAACTCTTATGTCTTCTTCTTATCTATTTCCTACTTTGTCTTTGCACTTATCTTTCCAAAATTATCTAATATAATAATCAAACTAATTTTTATCATCCTCTACTATTGTACTTCTTCTTCTACCAAATAATAAATTGGGCTAGGGGGATGTGTACTCTTGAAGTGAATTATCTCTAATTTGAACTTATTCTAGCTTTTCACTTGAACTTGTGATAGCTCTAAATTTAAATTTAATTTATTCCTAGGAACTTTCCTTCCTCATTCTTGAAAAATCTCTTTCATTAATTACTATTTATTTTCATGTTCTATCTACTCTTATGTTAACCTACCTTCTTCATCATACTCACTAAACTCCACATTCACATCATTATTATTTATATATTCCTCTTCATCAGGATTTTATTCACAATATGTGCATTATTTACTTTTTACATCTTTCATAGCTTCTCTTTGCATTGTTTCAACTTCAACATCTTTTAATCTGCACCTACTCATATTCATTATTAATTTAAGATTTCTCACTTTATTTTATCTTCTCTATTGTCATAACTCCATTTCCATTACCAAAATTTTATTCTCTTTATCTCTTCTCATCATGTATATTATGGGGTTAGGTTCAATTCTCTTTACTTATCTCCACATCATTCAATTAAATCTTACACACACCCTATGGTGCCTGAAGCAACTACTCCATGTTGGCAGGAGTAGGCATCATGGCCTTTTCCACCACCAACATTTTAAACAATGTAGGCAGTCAATGAAGGAACTTACTATGGATTCCTTTAACAAATATGTCTTGTTTAGGTTCAAAGGCCAACTCACTTTATAAATTAAACTCTATGATATAATTGTCAATTGTGATTCAGGTCTAGTAGTCCACATCATAGGTCCAATCAATATCTATGATTCATTATATATCTACCCTATCTTCCATCCGAACTATAATCTCCTTCCTTCTTGGTTGGAAACAATAATATTTTAGTCTTGACAACCACATAGATAATAATCTAGGAAAAAAAATCAGAAAATTTCTAAAATATCTCCATATATATGTTCTTGAATTATCTCTTTTATAGTCACTTCAACTCTTCTCACTTCTTCCTCTAAAAATTTACGGATTCTCTCATCCAACCATATTTATGAATCTCTATGTCTTGGTATCGATATCAACATATTTTATAACATTCCATGCTCACTATACCATTGATATTAGAGGTTCTTAGAAAATTATAGAGCATGTTAATTACAAGAATAACTTATGCAGTTAGTGACAAAGAAAAATAATGGTTGGAAATTTAGATTGAAGGATATTATATAATAAGTTGGATTCATATTACTAAAGAGATGAAAATAAATTATATACAAAACAAATGACATAACTTTAGAAATAATAGTTCATACATCCATAATATTCACCGTGCATAGATAAAAAGTAAAATATAGATAGGAAAACCATACAAAACATTGTGTTAATCTCTATCACACATCATAACCAACATTTATTACAATTAATCACTATATATAAATTATTCCAAAATATTTTCTCTTCATATTTTGGCCTTTCATTATGCCAAAAGGAAAGAATTTTCACATTATTCCATTTATTCCTCATCCAAAAATGGTTATTCCTAACCCTTATAAAGGATTATATAAAAGACAAAATCATATAATTTGCACTTGTGTTCATATATTATAATTTGTGATTTTAGTCTACTTATTTCCTCATCCAAAAATGGTTATTCCTAACCCTTATTTTATCTATGTTTCAAAAAAAAAATCATGCAAAATTATAGAAGATGGGTGATCCAATTAATCTCTACTAGGGATATAAATCCCTACTAGTAGTAGAAAAAGGATTAGAGTGAAATCATAGGTATCTCTATCAATGCTATGGATTATTGGCTAGTAGTAGAGCAATTCCTAAGCTTGCCTTATTATTTGATTAAAAAATATGAATTCAAAATGAAACCTATAGTGTTTATCCAAAGCTTTGTCAAAAATATCATAATAAGGGGAAAGTAAATTTGAAAAAATCACACATTGATTAAAGGAATGAAAAGGGTTAGTATGTTGCATGGGGAAGGAAGAGTCTTATTCTAGAGACAAGTTTACTTATTATGTCCTTTTTTGGGATTAAATTATGCTAGGATGCATTACTGAGACTTTAGGTTCTCAAATACTCAAAAGTATTTCCCCACTAAGTTGCCATTTTTTATGACTTCACACACACACACACCTTATTTTTTAATTCAAATAAGGATGCACTATTATTTGAATATATGTTTTTAAAGTAATATAAGCCTTTGAGATCCATGATATGGGTTTTAATATGAAAAAGGCCAAGGTTGTCCTTAAATGTCTAAATTTACAAAAATTTAAATTATGAAAATAAAATCTTCGGCATCAATTTTAATTTATTTTAAAACCTTGGGTTTTCATGATTCTTATTGAAAACTAACTCTATGATTTATGGATTAATAGAACTAATGTATCACATCATAGTGTTTATTTGATTTTTTTATGTTTGGAATATTATTTTCAAAAGTATTATAAATTATTCACATCTAGGCCCCACCTTAATTATGATTCCATAAACTTTTTTATCTCTAAGATCAAGACATGTGGTAAAATCATGTCCACCAGAGTCTTTCAACATTCACAAAAATATTACGTGTTTCAAAATGTATAAGCTTTGATATCTTGATACGTGAATTATTACATTACTCATAGATTATCATATTTTAAAATAACTACATATCTTATCAACATTAAGCACACAATAAGTATTCCAAATGGCAACACCATGTTCAAAAGGGATGAATCACTTATAAATAAAATTATAAATTAATTCAAGTTTATAAGACCCTGAGAATAAGCCATGAAATGTAACCTTATGAATCTAGAACAATAAAATATAAAAGAAAAGTTAATAGTATAAGGGCTCTGAGTTCCCAATATTTAGTAGCTCTAAGGTCTTCACAGTTGGCACAATTTTTTGAACGATGAACCAATAAGGTCAAAGAAAATCCTAGTGGCACCATGGTCATGTAATCTAATTACCCCAAGATTTTGAGCTATGAGGGATTGAAAAATATACAAATTATATTAACCTAGATATTCAAGGGGTTAAAATAAATTTAATCAACTTATGGTTTTGAAGTCTCAAGTCTCTAAAGCCCCACAACACTAAGAGCATGCCATGAATCAACATCTAGTACCCAGATCCTCCCTATAAAATTTACATAGTTCAAAGTTAAAATAATTGTGGTCTTGATTCTTTGATTTATTATAGTCATAAGATCCTTCCACATGGCTTAATTACATTAAATTGAATCCCTAAAACATATCAAGTAGGATCATAAATCTAAATATCTAGGTAAACAAGAAGCAGAGAAGTGTTATGATCTAGGAGATGTGTGACCAAAGTATGAATAAATGGGTTAGATAGGTAAGAAAGATATAATAAGTGAGTAATCAAAACCTATATCAAATAAGTGACTGGATATACATGAATCAACAAAAAATTACCATTTGGGAAACAAAATAACCTACCAAAGCTAATTAGTAAATTTAAATCTATATAATAAAGTTAAAAGTCATTATTCACAATGATGCCACAAGAATTATGATTTCAAAGCATAGGATTAGGTAATATATTCAAAATACAAGCAAAGGAAAGTCACTTCACCATCAATCTATGACTTGAAAATCATAATTTTGAGCTCTCTAGTGACCAAAAGCCCTAGTTTTTTTAGCAAATATACAAAGAGAGTTATGATAGTTTGTGAAGGAATTACATATCTATAGATTATTTAAATGGATTCTCCATAGAAAAAACATGTTCAGGATCCCTCTACATATTCCATTACTAGAAACACCAAATACATAGACACTATATTTGATAAAAGTGTCATAGATTTCAAGTTTCCATACCATTCACCCATCTAGAATGCAATAAAGTCAATAAAATCATATTCTTCACAAGATAATCTATCATAGGAGGATATACCATAAATATATGACTTAATAACAATCAAAACCATGTAGTTCCATCAAGTGGTAGTGAAACCAGAGGTAATTCCTTGTATCGATTTGCTTCATGATATATTCTTTAATGGTGCTTGTATTAGAGATTGTCTACCTTAAAAATGGGAAAAATGTAATCACATATGTTTTTGGAAGGGAATTTGAGAGGTACCTTAGGATTTTAGGTCCTAAAGTTGCCTATAACCAAGTCTCAGCCAATGTATGGCTTGATAAGAACAGTATAGAGGGAAAATTGAAGCAATGGATAGTGAAAGGATAGAGATTAAACCCCAACAGAGGTATTTCCTCTAAAACATCATTAAATTTAGGCATGATATTAAAATAGCCATGGCCCTTTTCAATAAATTGCATTTTTTTTCTATCATTAATTATGTATAGGTTGAATGGGTCTCATTACTAGACATTCTCTTGACTTCTAACAAAATTATTGCCTTAGGAAAGATTATTAGTGTCAAGTTGAAGGTATAAATGTTCAAACATGAACAAAGGTCTGTTGATAGAAATTTTTATATGATGTCATAATTATTGGATGTATTCCTTGGGATTATCCATAGGGCCCATGGATAATTATGAAATCCATCTGTAAAATATATGGATAATAGAATCTATGAGGATTATTCTTTTTTATTTATCTATAGATATAAAAATGAGATTACAAAGATTTGTGAAGATATTTATCCTCAAGTCTATCAAGCCATTCATGACACTAAGATGCCTATAACATTTAATAATTTTAAAATAAGCATCATTAAGATGGGGGATTGTTAGTACTACCAATATTGTACCATAATATGAGTTATAGGGACAAGTGTACCCCATCTATTTTTTCCACAACACATCCCATAAAAGGTGTGTAATCAAGAGATTACCTAGTAATTATACCATAGTATAGATGAGGAACTTGTCCTTAGGCATCAAGCTTACTACTAAAAGACCCCACTAAGCATCGAGAAACACTAGTTTGTAGTAATATCATATTTAAATTAGGCAGGGAAAATTAGATCCCACTATAATTTAAAGGTATCCCAATTCAAGGAATGGGAACCCAAGGGGATACTTAGAAACTATATTCAAATTCTCAAGAAAAATAAGGGAGTGACCATTACATATGTTCACCAAGATTATGAACATGATTTTATCTTTATGAATACATAGAATTATTTTGAAGAGTGGACCTGTATGATGTTAATCATGGTCATTGATGTTTGGTTGTCATTGATGTCAAATAGAGCATGTGGTTCTATTGCATGAAGGATAAATAAGTTGTGTTTGATAGATTGGTGAGATATGGCACATTTGCATGTCTGTAAGGACAAATAAGAAGTTATGAGGCATCCATAAGTGTATTAATGAAGTCCTAATATGTCATTTGATCATTTAGAAAGAGGAACACGCATATTCTAGTTTAAGAGAAGCTAGACCATCACTACATGCCATGAAGATATATATGATACAAAAATTTAGTGAATTTATTATAGGTACTCAGAAAGTCAGCAATGGGTAAATGTTTTCATGGTGATGTTTTATATAGTGCTAAGAAGGCACCCTCAAGATTTAGAGTCCTGAAGTTTTTTCTAACTCAAGACATAAATATTATAAGTTTTTCTATTAGATTATGATAGGCCAAAAACCATCAATTTTATCCAAGTTAAAGTCTGAGGTCAAATAGTTAGTATATCTAATGATGTGCTTTAAATCATAGATCTTGATCCAAAGGTACATGTAAAAGTCAATATGTCAAAGAATGAATGTGTTATTGACATGCCTTACATTCATAGAGATTGGATAGAAGATCGATGGTGAGAATATGATCATGCAATAAAAATATTAATGGAGTGGGTCGAGTCAAAGAGTTAATGTGTGAAGAAGGCTTGCGAAGCCATCAAGTGGCACAATCATAGGAGCTCAGATCAAAGATCAATGGTGAGTACTAAAATGTAAAGACCAAGATGATTTATTGAGATCAATGATGTGTATTTAGTTAATGTTTACAATGTACGTAAGATGAGGTCAACATGTCCAATGTTTAATAGGTTCTCAATGCTCATTGGAATTTGAATATTCAAATTTATGAGGGAGAACTAGTCTATAGTTTTTGAGCTATAACTTTTGATATATGCATAATTTGATCATAGTGTAAAAAGAAAAGTTGTAGATGACTTTAAGTTGAATACATAAAACCTATTTATAAGGTTTTAATGTTTATAAAATCAAATTTATGGATATTTAACGTTAAATATTTATTCATTAATGGTGCTATAGTGTACAAAATGTTATTTGAGCAAATTGTGTGTTAGTATAATAATGTTTTGGTGGGTGTATTGACTTGAAGATGTGTTAGATATAAAATTTAGTGGACCCATGTAATTTAAAGTGATCTTATGTTCTTAATTTTCTTGATGAAGTACTAAATGATTGAATATGTCTCCATGATACATATAAGGGCTAATAAGGCCTAATTGAAAGGCATAGTTGCTTAAGTGTGACCCATAGATGCTATGGCCAACCTGTGAGGATGGTATTGACATTTTATATATGTATTAATGGATAAGGAAAGTCTTATGTTTGACCAATTAGATAATATTAATGAAGACTCTATAAAGAGTGAAAGCAAAGATGATGATTTTTAGAGACTTGAGTGAGAAGAGTTGAGAAGTTGTATGAGCAAGGATTAAAGTGAAGAAGAGAAACTTTGAAATAAAAGGTACAAGTCATTAAATACCAATAGAGAGTGAAGATGAAAAATCATATATATTTGATTAAGTTGATGTAGGAGAACACATAGGTTATTGGACTTAATGAGCCTAGAAGAGGCAGTTTGAGCAAGTTAGCTTTAGAGGTAGCTTAAGAGATATTAAATATGAAGAGTGTAGACAAAGGTGATCATCATTAGTTGAAGATTATAAATAGGTGTTCAAGGTTATTTGAGTTTCAAGGTAGCTAAGTGGGTGCTTGGTTCACTAGGGGTTGTATCCTCTTTCATAGTTGGAGCTAGCTAAAGTTCAAGTGGGTGCTTGACTAAATATAGTGGTGAGTGCTCCTTGATCAGTTGGTGTAAGTCTAACTATTGAATCTTATATTTATAGGATTATAGTACATCTTGTAAGGTTTAGTAGGTTTTAATATAGTGGTGGGTGCTCCTTGATCAGTTGGTGTAAGTCTAACTATTGAATCTTATCTTTATAAGATTATAGTAAATCTTGTAAGGTTTAGTAGGTTTTATCTCCCAAGAGGGTTTCCCTCATATTTTCTATGTTCATGTGATGTATGCTCTTATGTATGCTTTGGATGTATGTACTTTAATGTTTATGTTGCTTGATCAAAGGTAATGTATGCTAAATGTTTAAGAGTTGAGAATTGAATTGGATTATCTATCATCACTAATTCACCACCTCCCCCTCTTAATGATTATGCCTCTAATAATTAATATCAGAGAAATACCTTCATTACAAGTATAACTAATTGAAGGTGATCCAAGGCATAATATGGATAAGCAATTGAAGAAATAGAATCAAGATTTGAATGCCCAATTAGAGTTTACTTATGCATGTCTAAAATCAAATGAAGAAAAGTGCAATCATCTCATGGCATTGTTTGAGAAATATAGTGGTAAGATGAGTGATTTTGATCAAGAAAGAACTCAAAATAAGATCATGGACTCAAAATTTAAGGCTATTATGGATGAGTGCATCAAGCTCAAAAAGGAACTAGAATTCTTGAAGGCAAGTTGAAGATCAAAATATGATAAAGAAAAGATCATCATGTTTGATGAAGACATTTTCTATGATAGAAAGGAAGAAGAAGTTGATCTAGAAGCTAAAGATCATGAATGTACTTGGTGAACTGAAAGAGTAAAAGAAGAGGAAGTATAAAATGAGAAATATGATAAAATGTCTTGAAGTGCAAGTGAGATCTCTTAAGAAGAGTTTGTCAGGAAAATCCATGAGAGAGGAAAAGGAAAATTAGGAACTAATCAAGTCTATGGAAGAGCAAGTAGGTAGATTGAAAAATTACATGGCCAAAAGGGCTAAGGAAGATATAGAGAGTGTAATAATATAAAATGTAAAATTGGATGACTTAGGCATGGCTAATAAAACCCAACCTATAGGTCTCTTTCTTTCTTACTCAACCCTTCTTGGCTATACTTTCACTAATTCTTAGTCACCCATAGCTTCTCAGACTTAGATTTTTGAGACCCAGGCATCACTCTTAGACCTAGATCCATCCCCTTAAGTTTCATCCTCCTAGGATAATAGTACCCAACTTGGATAAGAGTGCCAGAATTTAGGGGTGTCTTGTTTTGGTGTTGTTTTCCAAGTTCACTTTAGCCTCAAATGGTCAGATTTTACCAATTTCTTATCTTTTCCCCTATCAGCCTAATACAAGCTACCCATGATCATCAAGTTCCCTATAAAATTCCATTCATTATCCATTTAGAAGGGTTGGTACTCATTCAAAGGAAAGAAGAAATAATACAAGAACACTTAAGTAGTCTTCCCTATTTTCGACATATAGCCTTCCAAAACCAATTCAAGCCTATTCAATCACTCATACTAGTCCCTAGTCATCCAAAGTACATTCTATTTTCACATTATAATTGCATACATCACATAATTACACCAAGAACTTTAAATGGGAGAACTACATTAGCTTGATCCCTCTTTAGAGTATTAGTATGTAGGCAGCATGCCCATACATAGTGTGTGAAGTGAGTCCAATGTATCCTTTACACACTAACCCCTTATTTCTATCCCAAATTTACTACTCATGTTCAAGTAGTACGAGTTCCTAAGGGTTTTGAATATTGAATCAGATATATAGTGAGCTTTACATACACCCAAGCTTTGATATTTCACTACCAAGGTATCAAAATCCTACTGAATAGAACCCAAAAAAGCTAGACCACCAAGGCAATAATGCTGGAAATAGATAATAGTGCTAGAAGTGGACAATAGTGCTAGAAAGTGGACTATAATTCCAAGTAGTAGGGTGTCCTGAGTTTGGTGCTCCTGTCCAATCTAGAAACAAAGTTTTAGGTCTTGTTTATGATAGTTTGAAATCCATACACAACAATTTCTAGACACTACATCATCTATTTTAGACCAAAATAAGATAAATTTTATTTCTTTACACTTACTATTTTTAGAAAATGTAAAATACATATCTATTTACACAAACTAGTAGGATAATTAAGACACATTAATTACTAATTTATATTTACTCAGACCTTTATTTGCTTAGAAATTAAACACTCTAATTCCCAAAAAGAATAAAACATTTGGTGAATTTTACTTTGAATTTTTTTCACAAAAAACCTATAAACCCTAGGGCTAATTATTTTGTTTTTTCACAATTTTTTCCTAATTTTCCCTAAATTTAAAAATTAGAAAACTAAAAATTAATTGAAATATTTTCAATAAATTCAACCAAACCCTAGTTTGTATATTCTAGGTCTTATTTGCCTACAAACACTTTCAAACCACTAGGAAAAATATACTACTAATTTTAGAATTTTCCTAAATTTTTCAAAATTAAAACCACAAATTTTCTATAAATTTTTCAAATCACTACACTAATTTTGGAAAAAGATATTCAAAACCCTAGTTGCATCAAATACATTATCAATTATTTTTAGTACCTTTTTCATCATTTCTAAAAAAATTAGATGCATATCTAACTTAGGAAAATAAATTTAAAATTTAAAATTTCATAGTATTTTACAAAGAATATTTATAAAAAATCCCTAGTGGTATATACTAGTTCCTTTTTGCTTATTGAGGTATCACCTTACATGTTTGGAAACTCAGTATCCTTTTTGCATAATTTCTAATTCACTATTTTTTGGACTCTACATTTATTAATTTTAGTAATTTCTATTTCTCCCACATTTTCTATTAAAATGTATTGATAAACATTTCAAATTATTTTCCTACTTTACCAATGGCTCAATATACTTGTTTTCATGAAACTGATAAAAGAGAAACTTAATACCTCTTAACCAAACATCTGGATATGCAAGATGTCATTCTTAGAATCTTATAAGAAGAACATCAAAAAGTAATGAATGGGAAGTCTTCTCAAAACATAGATCAAACAATTGAAAATGACACTATGGGGGTAATTATGTCTTAACCACCCCTATAGTAGCCTAACCTTCTCCTATAGCACCAACTATATCTAGTAACCCCTATCTCCTAATTTAGTAGCCCTTATGCAGGAGATTTTATCTCTTCAATCCAAGGTGCAAAATCTTGAGCAAGGTACCAGTAGACCTACATAGGATTTGGATTGTTTTAATCTTCTACATACACCATTTGCATGTCACATTGCTTCTCCACCCTTGCCATAAGGATTTTTTCAACCTAGACTTACTCTTTATGATGGCAAGGGTGATCCAGAGATACATTTGAGAGCTTTTCACATAGCATGTTTTGGATTATGTACCCATTGACTGGCTACTTACCAAACTCTTTCCATGGAGCTTAAAGGATTATGCTCTACAACGTTTTTATATTCTATTGAATCAGTTAGTCATAGATTTAAATCCTTTAGTAGACATGTTCCTATCACATTTTAGTATCAACATTGGTGACAAGCTTTCATATGCATAGATTGCACAATAGAAACAAAGGTCAAATGAGGCTCTCACAGATTATGTTCTTAGATACAAGATTATTCTGGCTAATATAACTAGCCCCATTATTGATTAAGAGCTATAATACATATTTAAATAAAACCTTCTACCATAATTACATGAATCCATTATGTTCAAAATATTCTCTTCCTTCACCAAATTGTGTCATACACCTAAGGGAAGAGAAGACAAGTTAATCTCAATAGGAAAACTCAACTATTCAAGTAATATAAACACAACAAACAAAAGTAATAGTAAATTCCTATACAAGGTCAACATTAGTGACAAAAAGAATCAAAATCAACCAATAGTCAATGTGGCTTTATATCCCCTTGAATGTGTGGTTTTATCAGCACCTCCTCTATGTACATTTACCAATTTACCAATTTTTCTAGCTATAGTTCTATAATAGTTATTAAAATGCAACATCATCACTTTACCACCTATTCAAGAAGCAGATCAAGTAAATCCTCTTCCATGGGGATATTATCAACATGCATTTTTTTATTTTCATAGGGCACTAGGCCACACCACAAACAAATGCATCAATTTATGACATAAGATACGCGACTTGATAGATGATAATCTACTTGATCTGGGCACTTTATTTGAGCCTCCAAAGAGAAAGGTAACACAAGATAAATCTTTGAAAATATTTTTAGATCCATTTCCAAAACATTTAAAACAAGTGAAAGAGGACACATCAAGTGTTCATCATACATACCATACACATCCTCCACTAGTTACATACCAGGCACCTTCAGTTGAGGTGCATCCTTTGAGAGATATGATAAGTGTGTATAAATATAGAGTTCTATCCATACCTGTGATATATTTTTTAGATCAAGATACTATGGAGGATGATATAGGTTATAATTCACATTTTATTAGAGCACATATCCATAATTAGTCTATCTACAGTGTACTTATTGACAATGGTTCTATTATTAATATGTGTACCTTCACACTACTATAGAATTTGGGTTATTATGACAAATATATCACTCTGAATGATAAAATTATTATTGTTTTTAGAGGGCATATTCAAAGTTCATTGGGTGAGATAGTACTTCCACTATAGGTTTGTCCTACACATGTGGCCACACTATTCACTATAGTTCCCAACATAGGATTTTTTGACATATTACTTGGTCAACCATGGATTCAAAAAATCAAGGTAGTGCATTTTATAGTTCATAGATCTATGAAATTCATTTATGATAATCAGGTTATTATATTCTATGATTTCTTTGAGTCACCACTCCCCACTTCAGAGCCATGTAACAACTTCTAGTCACTAGCTCTAATTCTTCTATAGATTTTAGCTTCTCTTCCAGTATCTGTTCCAATTCCACTTTAGGTTTAGCCATAGTTACAACATCTATCACTATTATAGAGGGTTCATACACCCCCATAGCTTCAAGATTCTAAATGACTTCCAGCAATAGTATTCACATCTAGAGTAGTTAGAGTGAGATCCCATATAGCTACAAAAAGAGCACCTATTCATAGAGATTTTTCTCCTACTTTTAGGTGGGTCCCTAAGAGCCCTATATTTTTATCCACTTTTCAAAGTCATAGGGGGACCCCACATTCAGTTTCCACTTCATATATTTTAGATTAGTTATAATATACACACATTTTAGCTTCACAATCTCAATCATACACTCTTGCTTCATGATCATGCATGATTAAATTCTTTGGCATAAGACAACAGGATAGGGAGTCTCACCTAAGACTCATTGGTTAGTATAATTTATTCTTAGTTCTTTTAGTACATAATTTAAATATTTTCAAAAAAATTACTAAAAATTTCAAATATTTTCAAAAATGTCAAAAACATTTCAATTGTATGCATCATCCATGCTTTACATCACTATTATCATTCTAAGACTTACATTTGTTGTTCCATGATATTGTATGCCAATTTTATATAGTACCATGCTTCACTTGATATTATTTGAGTGTGTGTAGTGACATCTAGCTATTTGATTGCTTCATTCTACCCATAGAGGGGGCTTTCCTACTTCTACATTTGAGACATAAATTGTTATACACACCCACTGGGGCATCTTCTACATGACTACACCATCCAAGTTGTGTCATTTATACATCAAAAACTTTGAGTTATCATGCTGATATACATTAATTTATAGCTTACATAGAATACTATATCAACATCTCACTAGTATCTCACACTTATGTATTTCTTAGCATATACCTATTCTTATACTACACATGTTTTGCATACTTTCACATTTAATTTGATAAGTTAGATGTGATTTTATCTTTCCAACTATTACATACTTTCTCTACTTGCTTAGCATAGCTTGTGTGATTGCATTTTCCAATTACAACTTGTCTTTTGCTTATGCCTTAGGAAATTTTCTAATTTCCTTTGCTTCTTTTTCATATGTGTGACTGAGGATATTTTCCAATGTCATTTGTTTTTACTCCTCTATGTGCTTATGGATTATGTGCCAGCTTTATTTAGTTCACTTGTATGTGTATCTAGCATTTGAACATGCTTTCCATGATTTTTTCTAGTTTAGTGACATATACCCATATCCCTTGTTTGCATGGCCCCTTGGCCCATCTAGTATGATTGTTACTTGTTGCTTTTAAAATGTATGCAATTCCATGATCCATATCATGTATTTTATTTTCATTATTAGATGCCATGATGTACATCATGCTCCATCCCTCTAACTAAAAACTAACAATTAACAATTAATATTTCTAGTTCTAATTTAGTACTTTGTGCATGCTTTCACATTATTATATCTATCTAGGAATACCCCTATTGATATAACAATATATATCAATACAAACATTGTTATATCTTGAAACATATTATTAAACATCAAATTTTATATCATATATATTTTGTTTGATTAACAAATTTATAAGACTCTTTTCTTCTAATGGTAGTCATTACAGGTTCATCATTCTTACCCTCATAAGAGGGGAAATCATATAGGGGCTTTGTAATAGACATAAAACCTCCTAGAAATCACAACAAAAACACTCATAATAGTTAGAATAGAATATAGAGGTAAAACCAAATAAATTAGAGTAGAAAAATAGGAATAATCTTAGATTAGTAGTTAGTTTTTACACTAGACAGTAGCACTAGAAATGGATGGTAGCACAAAAAATGGATAGTATCACAAAAAATAAGGGGGTTCCATAGTTTTTTTCTCTTTTCAAATTAAAAAAACACTTAGGGTTTCTATAAATAGGCAAAAGGTTTAGTTCAAGGATAGTTTTTATATTTATAGATCCTTCAGATTCAGTAGTTTCAACATAGTTTTCATAGATATAGAGGGTTATCATGCACGACATGATGGTTCTCACATTCAATTTAGATTAGATATTTGGAAAAACTTCTAAATCAAAATCTATATTCTATACATCAGTGATTGGGGGAAATATGTGTGGCACATTGATATTTTATTTCTAAGTTTAGTTTATTCTAGGCATTCTTAGCAGTTGCATGCCTTACTCTATCTACAAGTGGTTGACATCACATTCAAGTTAAACTTTCATACAAGATTATCTTTGTGAGTACCTGAGTTATTGATTTGGATTTCATATAAGCCTATTAAACTAGTTTTAGAGTGTTTTTCATACAATTTTAATCTCCATCTTTTGAAATGGCCAAGAGTGGCCTAGTTTCCATCACACATTTGGCTATCCATGTCACAATATCAGATTTCTAGAACATTAATGGGATCCATGAGCCATCTCATATGACATTTATTTTATACTAATATCACTTCATATCTTCACTTCATGAGGTAATTATGGAGCCAAAGTGCCAACCTTTGTATTCTTGAGCCACCTATTTAGAGGGATTGGTCACATTATCTAGACATCAATTAGCCAATGCATGATTCATTAACTTCACTTAGTTCAAGATGATGGAGCCAATGGGCTAGCATTTGCATTCTTGATTCACATTTAAGGAATTAATCACTTAGATCCATTTATGATATTACTCTTAATTCAACACATACACAATAGAATCTAGCATCATAATAGGTTTTGTATTGGTTCACGTACCCAATGAGGTGTATTTATTATTCTCTCTTCCTTTACTTAGATTTTGTACATTCTTATTTTAGATATAGTGTGTCTAGTAATAACTAATCTACTTCATGTTTTTATATCTATATTCACACATCAAATCATGTTCTCTCTATGTACATCCAACATCACATAACTTCATGAGCTTTTCCCTTACAGGTAAGTTCAACTATGCTTTTTATTTTTCCTTTATCCTAGTATTTCAATTTGATACATCACTAGAATAAAGTGGGAGGAAATTTAATCATATAAAATATGAAATTGGATGACTTAGGCATGGATAATAGAACCCAACCTATAGGTCCTCTTTCTTTCTCACTCAACCCTTCTCGACTAGACTTTCATTCATTCCTAGTCACCTATAGCTTCCTAGACTTAGATTTTTGAGACCCACATAGCAATCACAGACCCATATCCATCCCTCTAGGTATCATAATCATAGGAAAATATCACCCAACCTAGATAGGAGCACCAAAATTTATGGGTGTCCCATTTTTGGTGTTATTATCCAACTTCACTTTAGCCTCAAATGGTCAGATTTGCCCAATTCCTTATCTTTTCCCCTATCAACCTAATATAAGCTCATCTCACCAAAAATCATCAATTTCCATATAAAATTCCATTCAATTTCCATTTATAAGGGTTGGCATTCATTCATAGGAAATAAGTAAGAATACAAGTAAGTACACTCAAGTACTCTTCCCTATTATCTGCATACAACCTTCCAAATCCAATTCAAGCCAATTTGAGCACACATACCAATCCCTAGTCATCTAAAGTACATTATAGGTTTACATTATAATTGAATACATCGCACAATTTCACCAAGTACTTTAAATTGAGAACTAAATTAGCTTGATCCCTATTCAAAGTATTGGTATGTAGGCATTGTGCCCACATATAGGGTATGAAGTGCATCTGGCATACCCTTTACACATTAACCCCTTCTATCTTTCCTAAGTTTGATACCCAAGTTCAAGTAATAGGAGCTCTTAAGCGTTTTGAATATTAAATCATACACACAACAAACTTTGTAAAAGCCCAAGATTTGATATTTCACTACCAAGGTGTCGTAGGCCTACTGAATAGAACCTAGAAAAGCTAGACCACTAGGAAAATAGTGCCATAAGTGGACAACACTGAAAGTGGACAAAAATGTCAAAAAGTGGAATATAACACTAAGTAGTAGGGTGTTTTGAGTTTGATACTCTTATCCAATCTAAAAATATATTTATAGGTCATATTTATGATAGTTTACCATCCCTGCATAATAATTTCTAGACCCTTCATCATCTATTTCAGCCCAAAATAAGATAAGTTTGATTTCTTTACATGTATTACTATTTTTAGAAATGGTAAAACACATATCCATTTACAAAAATTATTAGGCTAATTAAGACACATTAATTATTGATTTACATTTACTCAAACATTTATTTACTTAGGAATTAAACACCCTAACTCCCCAAAATAATAAAACAAAGACCATCAAAGATCTCAAAAATTAGTTAGAAGAGACAAATGCCAAATTGAGTTCAAAGCAAGGTGAGCATGATGAGTTGAAGTCTAATATTTATTCTATAAATATTATTTATGAGAAAAAATTTAGATTTAAGGATGACATGACTAAAAAATATAAGAGGGATAAGGAGACTATCCAAGTCCTCAAAATCCAGTTAGAGGATGCATGTTCAAGTATGAGAGATAAAGAGGATGAGAGCATTCAATTGAAGACCAGACTAGATTCATTGAAGGATGAGCATGAGAAATTTTTTGTCAAGGTAAACAATATTGAGAAAGAACAAGAGAGGTTAGCTCAAAACAAGAAGGATGCAAGTACCAAGATCAACAAGAAAAGAACCATCAAGTAGCCAAGTACCATAAGGTATGAAAAATATTTTAATGATCATTGTTATGCATATCATAGGTTTGGTCATAAGGCAAAAAATTTTAGAAGGAAGAGTAGCTTGTAAAATAGAGGTATGGATAATGTATTCTAATATAATTGTCATGACATGGGATATATTGATAGATTATGTCCTTACTATAATGCATGGGAAAAGATTAACCTAGGTATGGAACCCTAAGATAGTTAAACTTGAGCATAATCAACCTAAGAGACAAGATGGTATGTTTGATGAGATAGAAGATAAAAGGGAAGATCATGATAATCATCAAGTAGAAGGTATGAATGATGTTATTTTTTTTAGTTGTCATCAAGTTAGTCATATTGCAAGATATTATAAAAGTAACATCTCAATTCATAAGAAGGTGCATGGACATCCTAGTGTGCTCAAGAAAGGTCAATCCTTGGTATGGAATCCTAAAAAAGGGAGGACCAAGAAAAATAATTTAGTTGAGATGAAGGATCAAATTGGAATCCCCACTAAAGCAAAAGAGGAATCAAATATCAAGAAGGTTCATGAATGCCAAGAGAATGTATCATCTATATAGATAGAAAAGGAGAATCAAAATTCTATTAAAGTTAAGCTCAAAGAAAAGAACAAGGTGCCAATTGAGACTAGTTCTGAGGTATGTATGGATCCAAGAGATCATCATACTATTGTTGAGCATGTTTCATGCAAAGAACATCATTTTTTAATGCCTAGTGATGAGGTTATTTCTTCATATGAAAAGTTATGCCATGAATATTTGTTATCTCCATATACTTTAAATTCATTCTTAAAATAAAAGGAGTATATTGTAATGGATGAGCATGTTGCTTCTCTTAAACCTAAGAAGAATAAGAACTATCATTATTAGATGACTAAAGATGAGAAAGAATATGAAGATTTGTGGGAAACTCCTGGTTTCACATTGTTTTAGGACATTGTGGGTTAGGGTGTCTCTATCTATTCTTCAAGGAGACACTTGATAAGTGAAAAGAAGCATTATGGATGTTAGTTATGATTTGATTAATGTTTCAAGACAAGAATATCATGTAAAGAGATGTTTGGATAAGGGGGAGCTAACTTAGTTAGCTTGAGTATCTTGTAGATCTATGTATAATGTGAGGAGGAGCATGTGTGATATGTTCCAGTTATGATGGAGATATGAAAAAGTCTACTATATTTGTGAATTTAAGAAGTTTAATATGATGACTTGATTAAACCAAGTTATATGTTTTGATAAGGTATAGAATATTCATTCATGAGCAAAGGGAGATTTTGATTTGTATAGGTAGATAGGTCCAAGGATTAGAGTAGCCCAAGTTCAAATTGGTATATATCAAAGAATAAATGACATGAGTTGGAACTTGATGCTAGGGGAGATTTCTAAGCTCTATGAGTAGTTTCTCATGTCGAAGACAAGTCCAAGTTTAGATTGGTGAATATCATAAGGGAGAAATTATTTAATATGCTTGAAAGTATGTAAGTATCATGATCATCTTAAATAGTATTTGAATTAACACATGATGTTGAGGAATGATTGTTGGCATGTTGAGGGAGATACCCTTTTCATTAATGTCAAAGGGGGAGAAAGATCAAAATGAAGGAGTTCAATTAAAGTATTTATTCAAATAAAGTCATTTTGAGGGTATTTTGACATCAATGATAAAGGAGGAGATTGTTGATCATAGTCATTGATGTCAAATAAATCATGTCATTCTAGTGCTTGAATGACAAATAAGTTGTGTTTGATAATTTGGTGAGATATGGCACATTTTTAAGTCTATAAAGATAAAGAAGAAGTTGTGAGGAATTCATCTCTTAATGAAGTATTGATATGTCATTTGATCATTTGGAAAGAGAAATATGAATATTCTATCTTAAGAGAATCTAGACTATCATTACACATCATGTAGATATGTATGATCCAACAAGTTTGTGCATTTATTTTAGGTACACAAAAAGTCATGGTGATGTTGTCTATAGTTCAAAGAAGGTACCCTAAAGATTTAGAGTCTTGAAGTGTTTTATATCTCAATATATAAATCTTCTAAGTTGCTTTAGTAGATTATGATGGGCTAGAGACTATCAATTTTAACCAAGTTGAAGTTTGAGGTCAACTAGTCAATAGATCTAATGGTGCACATTAAATTATAGATCTTGATCTAATGGTTTACGTAAAAGTCAATATGTAAAAGAATGAGCATGCTAGTGACATGTGTCACATTCATGGAGCTTGGATAAAATATCAATAATGGTGTATGATCATGTAGTTATAAGATTGATGAAGTGGCTGAAGTCAAAGTGTGTAGAAGGCATGTGGGACTCTAATGTGTCACAATCATGGGAGCTCAGATCAAAGATCAATGGTGAGTGTTAAAAAGTAAATACTAGGCTAAACTATAGATATCAATGTTTTGTATTTCGTCAATGTTTCTAGGGTGCATGAGATGAGGTAAACTTTCCCAATGTTTAATAGATGTTCAGTGATCATTTGAATTTGAATATTCAAATTTGTGAGGGAGAACTGGTCTACAATTTTTGAGATATAACTTTTGATATGTGTAGAATTTGATCATAAGGTAAACATAAATGTTGTATATGAATTACATTAACATATATATAAGCTATTTATAAGGTATAAATGTTTGTACATTCAAATTTATGGAGCTTTAAAGTTGACTATTTAGTTTTTATTAACGATATAATATACAAAATGTTGTTTGAGCAAACTATGTGTTAGCAAAAGAATGTTTTAGTCGGTGTATTGACTTTAATATGTCTTAGAAATCATATGGAGTAGACCCATGTACTTTAAAGTGATATTATGTTCTTAATTTGATTAATGAAGTACTAAACGTGTGAATAGGTATCTATAAGACCTACAAGGGCTAATAAGGCTAAATTAAAAGATGTAGCTTCTTAAGTGTGACCAATAGATGCTATGGATGACCTATGAGGATGGTATTAAGATTAGTTATATATCTTAATGGATAATAAAATTATTATGGCTAAAATAAAATATAATATTTAGGAGGACTCTATAAAGAGTGAAAGCAAATATGATGCTTTCTATAGACTTGAGTGAAAAGAGTTGAGCAGTTTTGTGAATAAGGATTTAAGTTAATAAGAGAAACTTTTAAAGGAAGGGTATAAGTTTGTGAGGACCAATAGAGATAAAATAGGATTAGTTTTTATTATCTAATTAAGTTGATGCAGGATAACACACAAGTCATTGGACTTAATGATCCTATAAGAGGTAGTTTGAGAAAATGAGCCCTAGAGGTAGCTTGAGAGAGATTAGAGGTGAAGAGTGAAGATAGAGGGGTTCACAATAAGTTTAAGAGTATACAAAAAAATTTCAAGGTTTTTTAAGTTTAAAGGTAGCTAACTGGGTGCTTGGTTACCTAGGGGGTTGTAGCCTCTTTGGTAGTTGTAGCTAGCTAAAGGTCAAGTGGGTGCTTGACTCAACTTAGGGGATGGTTCTATTTGATCAGTTGATACTAGTTTAAATGTTGAATATTTTATTTATAATACTATATTCCATCTTGTAGGTTTCATTGAATTTTATCCCCTAAGAGGGTTTCCCACATATGTGTTGTGTTCATGTGATGTATGCTCTTATGTATGCTTTAAATGTATGTTCTTTCATTTTTATGTTGCTTGATTAAATTTTATGTATGTTAAATGTTTAATATTTGTGAATTTAATTGGATTATCTAGCATCAATGATTCACCCACCCCCCTCTCAGTGACTATACCTACAAAATATGAGGGATAATCATATGTCAATAATTGATACACAATCCATTTAATATGACCTAAAAATTACCAAAGAGTAAAAAATGAAATGATAAAGTGGGAAGAATAATATTATAGTCACTAATGTCCTCAATCACAAAATAAGATCAACCTACATATGTTATAAAAAGAGAGACTAAACTACAAGAGGTAGATTCCAATAGTCAAAGGGGGGAAAGCCTCTAGATTATAAAGGAAATTATCAAAGGTCTCCCTAGTCATCATATACCCTCCTCTCATTTAGATTTTATTATCATGGGTATAACACTATAGTTTATAGAAATACACCTCCTTAGGGAATAAAAAAGAGCACATGATCTTTGGCACCTCTCCCTCCACTTACAACATCTACACAGGTGAGTCTCCTAGAGTTTATACAAAATTCATTCTCAGCTCTCCCATCCACTCTTCCATCCCCTCAATAACCTCAACTAGGTCCATCTCAATCCATTCTTACCTACACCACCATTTTTCCACTTTCCATTCCTTCACCACCACCTGCAGTGGTATTTTATACTACTATGGTTCTTTCACTAGTTTAACCTTCTCCCTCACCTCTTATTTCCACCACAATTACCTACCAAAGTAAATATAGATTCCTCCTTACTTATTTCATATTATAACATCTATAATATATACCATCATTAGGTATTGCTACTCTAAGAGCAATCCCTTGATCAAGAAGTAGAGGTAGAATAACACATACATTTCATATCACTAGTGGATTATCCTACTAATGAAGAAGAAGGGAATTCAAGAGAAATGAAGGGACCTGAGCAAAGGTTAAGTGAGGAAAGATAAAATATAAATAATATAATTTATTATATTTATTCTTTCATTAAATTTTTACATAATTAAACTAAAAATTTCAACCTTTTATTCCAAGGCCACCATTTTATAGTTTAATTCATTCTTCTATTCTTTCAATATCAGCCTAAATAATAACCCCAAATAAGAGAGTCATTTTTAAAATTTGGTTTAAATTTAAATTTTTGACCCACATGGGCCACCAATCCCTTCAAAGTATTAATCTCAATTAGAGATAAATTTAACACAATATACACCTATATAGTCAGCCATAATGATAGTTATGAAAACTCTAGGCATAATTATATATGTGGCTAAATTCACCCCTCAAAGGGAAATATTAGGATGAAAAATAAATATTTATCGACACCTCCAATTAAATATTCAAATAAGTTCTTAATTAACACCTGTAGTAGTAATACCCCTCTAATGATCACTCCACCCTCTACCTCTGAATACCCAAGTCAACTTAAAGAAGAACTAGGACTTATTGTTCCCTAATGGGTCAAAAAAATACAAGGCTGAAGAGATGAGAGTCATAATTTAGTCATCATAAAGATACCTATAGTCTCCAATAATTTTGATAATCAAAGTGGCTCAATTCAGAGTGTGTAAAATAATAATGTGTTGAATATAATTATAATGATGAGATATAATTTGAATAAAGGGAAATATGTTTTCCTTGGCCAAAAAGGCCAAAAACAATCCAAATAACCCAATAAAATATACAAAGGATTTTTTTTTGATTTGGGTGGAGAAACAATGAATTAAATATATAAGAGCAAGGAGAAGGATTAAAAAATCTACTATAAAGATAGATTATCCATGCCCCTAAGGATATTATAGATAGTTTATAGAGTGTATCCAAAAGGTTGTATAATATTTTTAATACTATTCAACCTAAGAGAATCAAGGTGATTAAAATTTGAAAATAGTTAAAATAATTTAAAAAAAAGGATATCTTTTTTGGTTTACTATACCATAAGTAGTGCATTCAATCACCTGAACCTAATGTCCATCCAAGATGATACATGGGCATTGAGTTATACAATTGTAAAAAGGGATGGTACCCTTAACTGGTAGATGAAAATGAAGGTCTTTATAAGACATTTTCAAAGCCAAAAGAATGAGTCCTCAAAATTTTTGAGAGATATGAGGGTCACAAATGTGATAACCTCTACTAGAGAGTTAATAAACATGACCAATTTTGAAATACTCCTTAAAGCAGTTGAATATATCTTAAAGGAGGAAGTTGAAGGAACTATATATAAGATTGATGATGAGATTATATAGCTAATTAATTTTTCTAAAGATAAAGTAACTAAGGTTAAATACCTTGGATTACATTTTAAGAGATTGGAAGTAGAGCACCAAAGGTTGATGGATAAATACATCAAACTATTTAATCCTACCTTATTTAATTTTAATATTACTAATAAAGAGTTTGAAATAATACATGAATTATTTGAAAAAAATAGAGACATAGAGGGAACATCCAGGATAACACCAAGAACATAGTCAACTAGAAGTGATATCACATCATCATCGGGTCACCATTTTTTGGGATATGTAGTAATGTATACTTCGATATGGCTAGTTTTGATCCCTTAAGGGGATAAAACAACTAATTCTATCTCCATAGTTATCATGCAACCATTTTATTCTTCTAGTGGTGCCACATCAACACCACCCTAAATATGTATATGTATTTTCATGTTTAAATTAAAATTTGAATTGATGGTTGCTAATTTATTTTGTGCACGCACGCATGCACGCACGCACACACACACACACACACACACACACACACACACACACACACACACACACACACACACACACACACACACACACACACACACACACACACACACACACACACACACACACACACACACACACACACACACACACACACACACACACACACACACACACACACACACACACACACACAATTTTGGTCAAGCGATACTATTTATGTAAACACTTATATACATGCATGCTCTATAATATTTAGACACACAATTCTCTTTTTAGAGATGTAAATTTAGACATCACTTAGAAGATGAGGCATCCCATCCCCAAGCATATATACATATATATATATATATATATATATATATATATATATATATATATATATATATATATATATATATATATATATATATATGTATATACATATGTATATATATATATATACATATATATATAAACATATATATATATATACATATATACATATATATATATATACATATGTATATATATATATATATATATATATATATATATATATATATATATATCCTTCCAATCCCAAAGGGAAAAGAATTTTGTCTATTCAGATTAATAGTAGATTCTATGGATTATTCTACTATTAGTCTTGAGGTGCAAATATTATTATTTTCCAAACCTATGAATCTTGGAAGAATTTTTATCAAAGTAGTATCTTAATATTTTATTTGTGCATGATTATTTTATTAATACAGTTATTTGTATTGTGGTATTTCAAATTTGAATGCCTCTTGTGTAGTAATCATAATATCCCTTTACAAATGTGCAATTCCAATCTCAGAAACACAAAAAACTTTTATTATATATGCTAAATTTAACTTTATTATTATTCCCTTGGATTAATAACTATGTTTCATTGTAGGTATTCTTATAGTATATTTCAACAAACATTATTTCTTGATTGCTTGTCCAACCGTTAGTTCAGAAGTCAAATTAGAAAGGTTTCATGTTGTTTGATCCACAAAAATTATTTTTTACCCTAAATTTACATATTTTTTAGTTACTTTAATCTTACCCACCTTATTTTATACCCATAATCAATATACCCATCTCAAAAATATCTATATTCATATCATCTAAAGTAAACAACTATTCCACTCATTGTTATTCCATCAATAGGTTGTTTACAAAACCCAATACTCACCATTCATTCCTTGGAGATAATCTCTCTTCAATGATCATAAAACATTAGAGGCTACCTCATAAGGTTCCTTTGTGTGTATCAAACCCACATAAACAAGCTTACCAATCAATCTAACTAAAATGAATAAACAACAAAAATGATAAGACAAAGATACCAATGAAATGAGGATAATGTGGTATATATGGAATTTATGTGTAAATATTTGATAGATTCATAAAAATACTTACCATAAAAAGTATGAAAATTAAATTCCTCATTTTTATAATATTATATTACTATATACTAACCTAACAAATTGGGTCTAAACTTGCAATCTTTATCTTATTTTTGTCAATTATACTATCAAACCTCACCACTACGTCTCTAATGTTAATAAGGTGTTATTTGATTTTTTTGATTATATGCATGATACATATGAGTTATGTAAGACTCATGGTTTTGAGTGGCCTTAATAATTTTTTCATCTAAGTCTTTTAATTAGGTAAGATGATAGTTCATATACTCTTCTTTTTCTAAAAGGTTCTAGAGGGAAAAATAGAGGCCTAAAATTTATAATTATATGGGTAATAAAATATTTTGAACAAATAATAATGAATAAGGGGTTTCCACTTAGGTGTTTCAATACTCATTCTATAATCCCACAAAGTGGGATATAGCCAAAGGTAGCAATTCCTCTTGTTATCTTTTATGATCTTAGCTAGTATGGAATTAAGAAAAAAAACATCAGCTTAGATTTACTATTAGGCTAAGGGTAATAAAAAGAGGTAGTGTGGTGAGATATAGAGAATATATTTCATAGTTTTTGTACCTTGATATTCTTAAAAGGGGAGCCATTATCTTAAATAGTGACTCATAGAATCTCATCCATACAAATTATCTAATTTAAAATGAATTTCATAATTATATATCTGATGACACTGGTTAATGGAATGGCCTTTAACACTTGTTTCAATATTTAATGTTAATCATAATGAAGTGATTTTAATTTTAAGAGATGAACAATATATTTACAACTAGATCTAAGACCTAAGTAAAGAAGGCCCATGGTGTGATAATCAAATGGAACACTTGGGTGGGAATATTATTTTTTGGGAGATCTTAGAATTTTAGACATTTTATTAGATATTCCATAGCATTATACTCAAGAATGGGCCCAAATTATCCCATTATATGGACATATTAGGTAGTTATATGATAGCCAAAGTGGCCATTAAAAGCACTGCTATGATGAAGAATGCTTTTCTTAGACTCTTCCTGATCTACACATATAAAGATCATGCCATCAAATTATATCTGATATAGGACCATATCAAGAACATATTTAGTTTTAATAATTATAAATTACCATATTTATTTATTATTTGAACCTAAGGATAGGTGTGGTTAGTAATTTATATTATTATGTTTACATACCATAAGGAGGAAGTAACCATGGGTTTTTTAAAGTAATAAATGAGCTCATCATGAAATTATGTGTCAATAATATCACTAATAGATAAAGGGGAATCATCCAACCAATTATAAATAATATATAATTTAATGAAGTTATGGTGGATGCAAGTTAATTTCAATTCACTCAATAACGTGATGAAATGGCTAGCCTTTTTAAATAGTGTTGTTGAGTCAAAATTGTATGAAAGTTTTTGAATTTTATAATGACCCTAGTCACTTAGTTTAGCATATAATGTCTCAATCAGTTCATGGTGATAACTATAACCATACATTCCTTCTCTAATTGAGTATAACTTGTTGTCTAATCAATAAGGAATTGGTTAATGAAGTATGTGGCTATTTATATACCATTAGAATCCTCTTGAGATAACATGAAAATAAGGGACACTTTAAATGTTCTTATGTAAAGGATAAGGGTTTGATTGGACTCAACAAATATAAGAGTTAGTAGAGACATAAGAAAAAAATTCATAAACTCAAATTCATTCTCCTTTTCATGGCACTAATTTAAATCACTTTATTTTTAAGTAGGTTGTTTATAGGATGAACTGAATATGAGAGGTTGGGAATATACTTCTAAATTTCCCCTTGTTTCCCTAAAAATAATCTTATCTTTTATTCATATTTAAGTGGATACATATTAATAATAACACATATTTTAGTAGGATCTATATCAATTCCACATTTTTAAATGATGTGCCTGAAAATATTTATGTTAGTGACACCAAATATATATTTCTTGGAATTAAGCACGAGACCATATTCAATAAGAAAGGTAATTATGACATCCAAAACCTCAAGATGAACATATCTATTTTTTTTCATTTATTAAAAGATAATCTACATATAATTATACAATTTTATGAATGAGGTCATGAAAAAATTGGTTCATGAATCTTTGATAGGTTTCACTAACATTCTTAATGCCAAATGGCATGAAAAAATAATAGAAAGTTCCCAAAAGTGTAAGGAAAGAAGTTTTACTTTGATCATTTTTAGAGGTAAGGATTTGATTATATCATAAAGTGTAATCCATTATAGGTAATAATTTATACCTAGTTTTGGCATTACTGATAACATATATAGGTAGGAGAGGGAAACCATCCTTGGGACATGCTTTGTTGATGTTTATAAAATCAAAAAGTATACTATTTATTCCATTATTTTTTAGAATGGGAATAATATTAGACACCATAATAGTGTCATACATGAGCTTAATAAATCCTTCCTTGAGGATATTTATCAATTCCTATTTTACCATCAATGTGATTTTTGGATTTAGAGGCCTCATTTTTTGTTTGATGGGTTTGGTATCAGGTTTGGTCATTAGACTGTGGATTACTACTTTAGGATAAATTTTGGTCATGTCTAACTAAGAAAAGGCAATTTTTTTTAGAGTTCTATGAGAATTTTATTATGATATTATACCTATTCAAGGGAGAGAGAGGATACAATATTGATGATATTATATTATTTTTTTATGTGTGGATTTTAATATCTATAGTGCCTTTAATCAAACATTATTTCTCTTCATCATATTCTTGATGGGTATGAGGGAGATCAAAAGTTTCATTAACTGATTCAAAGACTTCATATTCTTCCCCAGAAGAGTCAAGATCCTCAAATTTATAGTATATTCATAAATTTTAGATCCGAGTTAGGATGAAGGATGAGGATAAAGAGAAAGAGAAAATCCCTTTTGTGATGTGTCTTAAAGGTGTCATCATAAGTTCATAAAAAATCTATAATTGCTTCATAATTTTCATAAAATTACGTGGTTAGTTATTAATTATATTTTTTAATATATAGTTGAGGGTTAAAAGAGGAACCTTACCTATAGTACATATTGATCCAAAAACCTTGTTTACCTCAAATAAAATCCATGAGGGAACAAGAATTACAAAATTACCATCATAGTTCAAAGCTAAAATAGGACCAAGTAAACACCTAAGAAATTTAATATAAACTATGCAAGAACTAATACATAATGATATAATAGTAGCCAAAAAACCTCAAAAATCAACCAAACCAACATAGAGTAAAGAAAAGAGTTTTGAGTTACATCCCCCGATGAAAGACTTCCCAATTTTCCCCTATCACCATAGGACTAAATAAACCACTAATAGCAATATTCACTACCACTACATCCCATGTCACTACTCTTAGCACACCTAAGACCACCTCTAAACTAGACTCTAACACACTCCTTAATTATAAACATGAATCAATCTTAGAAACTATTGCCTCCACATTCCCTAACTAAACTTTCCCAGCCAAATCTTGATAGGGGGTGGTAAACCCCTACCACCCTTAAAGATCTTGGTTAGTAGTTGAGATCCATTCCACACCTAGGTTAAAGAGTGATGATCCAATACCATCCATACTAATGATAGGGGGCATTAATGGCCATAATGTTCACAATAGAGATACATCTTCCTAAATGCTCTAGTGTCCTGGTGAGCTCTTGAATTTATTCCACAATATCTAAACATTTCTCCAAATGAAACTCGAATTCCCTAAACATAAAGAGGGGTAAAATTATAGCTATTTCTTGCCTAATAATGGGAGATTGACTTGGATTTTGAAAGGGAAGTATGAAATATCTCTTGCCAACCCTACTTGATACCTAGGCTTAATCAAACCTTCTACCACCATATTAATAAGTTATCTATCTTCCACCACTAACAATAGATTCCCAATAAAGAGTGACTCTAGTTCTGAATTAACCTTAACCCTAAGTGTCATTTAGGGAAAACATAATCCACCATTATTTTTATAGATTCCAAGATTTGACCTAATTGTACCATTAAAAACATGCTTAATTCTAACGTCACTCACTAATCCTTCAAAATACATATCTCAACACTCCACACCCACCCTCAAAAAAGGCTTGATTAGAGCTAATTACATGAACTAATCCATTTCATCAAAAGGCTAGGCCTAATAGTAAGGACATTCTTAATTATATACAAATCTCCCAAAATCACCACACATAAGCAAGGTAAATTGGTAATGAATGATAGTTTTAATCCCAACTTACCATGATCCAATCATTCAATGAACCCATACTAATGAATGCAACATAGTCATAAATTATTAGAGCTACCAAATTAAAACATCAACCTAATAGCCCTCTAGACATTCTAATCAAAGACCCAAGTGATTATAAATTATATGTAAATGAGGTGGGGTTGAATAGACCACATTCCCTAATATTTATCACTAAAAAATTCATAAACCTACTCAATACCTTGATTTGTTAAGAAAACAATTTCAAAATTTTCTTCATGATAACAATGATTAGTTTCCCAGAGTGGAAAATAACTTATATTATCCTAGGCCTACCCAAAAATATCTTTAATGTGACATGCACATTCATGTCTATTACTTAGTGCGTAGATTAAGACCATGGAGTCCCCTTCGATAATTAATTTATAGATACCACACTAAACCAACATATTGATCCCCAAGGCCAATACATGGACCTCTGCTTCATTGTTTGTCCCATAAATTAATTTGAAAAAATATACCCATATCAAAGAAATAATGTAATCTCATAGGATACATCTTTCTCCCTGAGGATCCAAGATTACCTTATGATTCCCCATCAAAATTGACTTTGAAAACTCCTCAGGGAGGTAAAATCCACATAAATTATTCACCTTGTGAACTTTATTACTAGATACCCCTAACCTATTAAAAGTGGGAGATTTAAATAGTGTATAACTATCAATAATCTACTTGTCCCATCCAGAAAGAGTTCCACCAAACCTTTTGGTGTGAGTTGAACAAAATTTAGACATCATGATCTTGACTCTTCATAAGATTTCTTCTAACTAACAAGATTTGTTTTCAAAAATTATTTTATTTCTTTCTTTCCATAGATTCCAATTTAAAATGGTTGGGCAAGCCACCCAAAGTATTTCAATTTCACTCTTTAAATGACCCTTAGGCTAATTAAAAAAATCCTCCAAGAGAGATCTCAAATTATACTAACTTATCCCAAGATTGACACATATCCAGTTCTAACATTTAGCAATAAAGGGACATCCAAATAGGATATGATTAACATCTTATTTAGTTAAGAAACATAGGCAACACTGAGACATACTTTTTAACCTAATATGTTTAAGTATATCAAAGGTTATAATTTTATTTTGTGTTTCTAACCATGTGAAGGCACTAGCCTTAGGTAAGACAACATTATTCCATCTTAACATCTTCACCCAGTCAAAAGAAGCATCCTCATAGGTACACATCTTATAGCCCAAGTTCACAAAATAGATGTCAGTTTTAGCACAAATCTAATGTATAGAGTCATATTTTATATTAATGGAAAAAAAAATTCCCAAAATTTCATAAAAATTTCATTATCTCTATCTAAAATGTGGAGATCCTCAAAATTTTACCATTTCCACTTGATCATCCCAACCCAAGGATGCAGTTATAGATAATTACACACCTTGCTTACCTAAATATTAGTTACTATAGCTTTCACATCTTCCAAACCTGACACTTCCTATATTGGCTTGTGTCCATTCCATAAATCTCCTCAAAATTTAACTATGTTCCCATTATTTATTTTCTAGGGAAAATGGTTTAAAATTATAGGGTGGCATTTTAAAATGAAATTACATAGATACAAACCCTTAGGAGGATTCTATAAAGAGATGATATTATTCAAATCAAAATTACCAAAATACTTGTGTTACATCAACTTATTCCACAAATCTTGTAATTGAGACACCATTCCCCAAACCAACTTAGCCCCTAGAGCTAAGTTTTGCAAAGTTAGATTATTAATACCCACCCTTCCACAAACTTACAAAAGACATACTATATATAATTTCAATAGGTAACTTTATTTTTTTCTGCAAATCCTTAATATAATAAAATTTTCATGATCCAGTTGATTTATATAAGCTCTTTGATAACGGGGATAGAATTGACATTAAATAGATTAAGAGGGAACTAAGAACCAATTTGATCAATATTATTATTCTAACCAAAGATAACCATCTACCCTTCCACACATCCAATCTATCCCAAAAGGATGAAATAAGGTTATCCCATAGTCTCACATTACCATTCCCACCAAAGAGAGAGACCCCCAAATACTTGGTCGAGATATTGGCAATCTTGAAATTAAGAATATTAACTATGCAGGCTTGAACTTCCCTTTCCACATTCACATAATAAATTTTTGGCTTGGTTTAAATTTCCATTTATCTTTAAGCTACCTCATAACTAAGAAAAATATGTTTCATCCTAACTACCTCCTAAACATTAGTACATCTAAAGAGCATTATGTCATCAACAAACTCCTAGTGCATGAAATTGTTCAATCAATTTATTACTTTTATACATTTAAATCTATATTCATTAAGCTTCACCGAGATAAACTGACCAAGATATTATACCATAATTATAAAAATAAAATGTTATAGAGGGTCCTCTTGCCTTAACTCTTTATAATCTTCCAAAAACCCTATTTTTCTTCATTTACTCAGACTGAGAACTAGGGGCTAGAAATGTAGCTAATGATCAAATTACACCATTATCTATTAAATCCAAAAAATTTAAGAACTTTAATCAAAAATATCCAAATCACTCTGTCATAATAGTTGATATCTAATTTCACAATCATACCAAGAAGGGAATGTGTCACTTCATGAGTAAAAATAATCTCTTCCTGGATTTGTCTACCTAGATGAAGCCCAACTACTCACTAGAAATTAGGGAATCAAGAATGGGTTTTACTCTGACTATAATGTCTTTGGTGATTATTTTGTAGATGGTATTACACAAGGAAATGGGCCTAAAATAACTAAAAGTGGCTTGCATCTCCCCTTTCAAAATTAGAGAGATAAACATATTATTAATATCAAGGGATACTTTTTATTTTCACTTGGATTCATTCACCATACTCACCACATCATCCCCTAAAATGTCATAGAAATCCTAAAAAAATGTTATTAAAAAACTAATTAGGCCCAAGAGACTCATCTCTACCCATGGAGAAAACCATTAATCAGATATCCTCAATAGAGAAATGAGCCATAAAGTTCACATTATGTTGGTTTTAAACCAACTTGAGGATATGGTTCAAGCTATTGGCTTGTGCAATTAGTGAAGAGGTCTCAATGAAGCAAAAAATGTTATTCAAAGAAACCTACTCCCTCCTTTTAATCCCTAATTTAGATTCTAACAAGACCCTTTCCCTTGAATAAATATTAAAAATATGGTTTGTTGATCTCCTTGCCTAGGTAAAATTATGGAAAAACTTTGTTTTCTTATCCCCTTCTTTAAGACATAACTCCCATAACTTTTGTTTTCATTACACTTCCTCTCATATATGGAGCTTAGAAAGTCTTGCCAAAATGGATTTCTATACTTTATATATTTTTTCATCCATACCTAGTGCCATTACAATTTAGTTGATGGTTTCTAACTCCAATTCCACTCTATCTATTTCTTTGAATATATTTTTGAAGTTCAACCAATTTCAATACTTAAAAAATGACTTAATGTAGTTATTGTTTTAAATCATCAAAAACATATTAGTACCTAATAAAGGGGGATAATTATTCCATAAATATTTAACCAAGTCATGAATTGAAGGATCATGTAGCCACGTGAGTTAAAATTTTAAGGGATAAAATAGAGGAGCCCTATCTTCTATAATTTGGAGTTTAATTGCACCATGATTTGAACCCAAAAAGGTAGAATATTAATTTATAGAATCTATTCATTGTTAAATCATTTCAAGGAGATCATAAACTAATCAAACCATTCTATAATGTTAAAAAAACCTTTATAGTGGTTTGTTCAACTAAAGAATCCATTATTTGGAATCATATCCGCCAACTTTACTAACTCAACAAACCTATAAAAATCATTCTAAGATTTTTTACACCTCCATTATCCACTCATATTTTATGTACCATCTAATATGTCATTGAAATATCCACCAATAATATAAGAGTCACTCTTTAGAGGAGGAAATTTCCCTAGCAGCTCTATTTAAAACTTAGCTTTGAGGGGCATTGAATTAGGGACATACACATTAAACAAATAATAAATAAAGGTAAGAGGAACAATAAAAAATTATATAGACCTATTAATTGACCTTAGATCCATAATGGTCCACTCTAATATTGTGTGGAGCTTAGATGATTTCTAAACCACTATAATCCCCATTAGATTTTACAAATAGAGCATTCCCTCTATTCCATTTTTTTTCATAAGAACTTCTACCTCAGTTATTTTAAATTTTAACTCTTATAATAGAAAAAGATAAAATCTACGCTTATTTAATTTTTGTATTACCATATGCCTCTTGTTAGGGGCATCCACACCCCTAACATTCAAGGAAAAAGTCTTCATTGATTAGTCAGGGGGTCTTTCACCCCCACTTATCAGAATAGAAAAACCTCTCAAGATTAGATTACATACATTTGGTAACATCTTCTATGATGAATTTTCTAGCTTTCCTTCCTCTTTTTCTATCTGAACCAAAGTTCAACTGAGAAATTAGGCAATATTTCTATAAAATGAAGAGAACTTCCCTAGAATTTAGTTCCCTTTCATCACTCAAATCCCCTATAATTGGAGATTACTAGAGATCTCTAGCCCATCCCACCTCTTCTACTTGAATTGTCAGCATATTCTCAATTTTACACTCATTTGACCCTACTATATTAAAATTATCTTCCATACACCTACCTTTAATCTATCTATCTAGGCACTCATTTAGCTTATTCAATTCTAAAGAGATAAATTGAATTTCCTTATGAAGAGTATTGGGTTAAAAAGTCTCTCTTAATTAAATTTTTTATTTCAAATGATAGTTAATTAAATATTTATAAATTATGCACAAGGGTTATCTCCACCCAAAACTTTAGAAGGGCATGTCTAAAGTTTATTCACCCTATGTGCCACTTTATTCTTATGGACAAATTTAGTGATCTAGAAGTGATTGTCCTTAGTATGCCCAACTTTTATACATTTGAAATATCCAAATGTTTTATTTTTCACATTAATGGGATACTTAAAAAACCCACACAAGGTTTTCTTCAATATAATTTTAAGAATTTTAGTTTCCATATCCACTATCACATAAACTCTAGCATAAGAAGTTAGAACATCTTCACTGGTAATTAGATCAAGACCCATAAATTTTAAAAACATCATTATAGTTTTAGAAGTGGATTTATCCTTCCAATATTCAATTAGGATCCCATACAACTAAATCTAATTAATAAATTAACCTTGATTCTATAAAAAGGGATTGAAGTCAGGGCACTAGGGTTGGAGCCATAAACCAACATCCTCTATCATTCATGGGCACCAATCTAAAATCTCTTTTTTTTTTAATCAAGGGATAAAAATCATGAATAAAACATTTTTAAGGGTTTAAGGATGATGTTTAGACCCTAATATGTCATCACCCATGATTCTATATCATCAATGGTAGGCCACTTAATTGTGAACTTCCAAATCAGGACCTTCTCCTTTAATTCTTCTAGGTTATTCTCAAACTCCATTCCATAAAAAGAAAGACTCAAAATATCCCTCTTGTATGAACTAGTGTCGCTATCCACATTCAAGAATTGGTTTGAAAGGATATCCTTGATCATTTATACTCTACCATAGCCTCAATGCCACCCTTTGACAATTGGTTTCTCCTTAGAGGAATATGATTAGCCCTAGATGCCACTTTATTTCACCTAATATCCATAATTTTCTTACCCTTATCATGCTCTTATTCACTATCTAACCACTCCATATCATCCTTTCTCTATTCCACTTCCTTGATAGTGTCATGTAGGTCTCACTTAGTCCACCTCCTATTTTCCCCTACTTTATGTGTATATTATCTTGCTTGAATCTTCACTTTCTCCTATGGGCATGCTATTCAACTCACATTTTTTTAATTATTGGTGGAAAATTGAATATTTTTAAAATTAAACCAATTAAAGAGTTTAATTATTTCAATAAAATATGTGTTTCATAAAATGTTAGGTAATAGGCTTTTTTAAATAGAGCTAAAACTGTAAACATTTTTATAACTAGAATTACCAAACCAACAGTGAATAATATTCCTAGCCATGGGCTGTGGACTTTCCTCATCACATTAAACATAGTTTTCAAGGCACATTCTAACCCTCATCACATTAAACACTGAACTAGTAGTCAATTGAATTGGATACATTTCATGATTAACTCATCATAACTTAGTTTGGGAATGTCAATAGAGAATGTTCATCCTAATAATGGACCCTAAGACCTCCCACTTCTAACACTAAGCTCATTCATTACTAGTCTATCATCACCAGGTTTAAATGTTGGGTAATATGATTTTTTAAATAAAGCTAGAACCACAAACATTTTTATAACTAGAATACCCAACCCAATGGTGAATAATATTCCTAGACATTAGCTATGGACTTGGCTTATCACATTGAGCACAAGTTTCATGCCACATGCCCGCCCCATCACATTGAACACCAAGCTGATAGTCCATTACATCATACATTTTTAAAAATAACCCACCATAGCTTAGTGTGGGAATGACACTAGAGAATAGTCATCTTAGGAATGGACCTTGAGAACTCCCACTTCTAACACTGAACTAACTCACCAGTAGGTTATCATTGCTAGGTTTAAATGTTGGATAATAGTCTTTTTTAAATGGATCCAAAACTAAAGACATTTTTATAACTAGAATGCACAAACCAATTGTGAATAATATTCCTGACCATGGCCTATAAACTTGGATTGTTGAATTGAACACATGTTTCAATCCACATGCCAAACCCTATTGCATTAAAAATTGAGCTAGTAGTCCATTGTATCAGATACATTTCACAAAAAACCCACCATAGCTTAGTATGGGAATAATGCTAGAGAATGGTCATCCCTAAAATAGACCTCAAATCCTCCCACTTTTAACATTTAGCTCACTCATTGCTAAGATATCATCATGAGATGTTAAAATGTTGGGTAACATGAATTTTTAAATGAATCTAGAACCATAAATATTTTTATAACTAGAATGCCCAAACCAATGGTGAACAATTTTCCTATCCATGTGCTATGGGATTTATTCATCACATTGAACATAATTTTTAAACTAAATTCCTACCCCTATCATATCGAACACCGATGTTTTAGTCCATTGCATTGGATAATTTTCACGAATAAACTATTGTAACTTAGTGTGGGAAAATGATAGAGAATGGTCCTCCTAAGAATGGACCTTAAGACTTCCCACATCTAATACTCAACTCACTCACTCGTATCCTATCATCATCAAGTTTAAAATTATACGACATAGGCTTTTATAAATAGATTAAGAACTGTAGACATTTTTATAACCAGAATGCCCAAACCATTAGTGAATAGTATTCCTATCTATGGACTATGGACTTACCTCATCACATTAAACATAGGTTTAAAGCCACATGCCAAACCTCATTACACAGAACATCAAGATGTTAGTTTATAGCATCAGATACTTTTCATGAATAAATCACTATAGTTTAGTGTAGGAATTATGCTAAAGAATAGTCATCCCAAGAATGGACCATGAGACCTCTCACTTCTAATACTTAGCTCATTCACCACTAAGTTATCATTTTTGGGCTTGTTATTCATTATATTTTTATACATGGGCCTTTCATTTCTTAACTCATTTTGGAAAAGTAGTTTGATTCTCAAAAACACAAGAAAATTAGACTCTAGTATTTCTTGATGAGGATATAAGCATGAAAGGAAGAAGCCATTGAATTGGCAAAGTTATTTTCCTTTCTAGGTATGGTATTTATGAAAATTCAATCAATATATTTAGTAATTTTTCACACATTATTCTTATAGATTTGAATATGTTTGTTTTTGGTTTTATAAAATTAAAAAATGACTAGAATCTAATTGTGAATATCCTAGAATAATAAGGTTTGAAAGTTTAATCTTCTAGTAATTAAAAAATCTAAAAGCAAGGATTCATATTCATCCCCATTATTGATGCACTAAAATTCCAACTATATTCCAAAATTAATGATGGTATATTTTATTTTTTGAGGAGGTTTGCTTATTTGAATGTTATGGAAGTGGTAATTAATGTGGAGGCCAAGAGTTTTCCTAATATTATCTTGTTTTGCATTGAATGGTTTAGGATCACCTTTAGTGACAAAAACTTTTCCAAAAATTATAAATATTATCTATTGAAATAGGGTTAAAGGAATTTCTTAATTTTATGAATCCATAGCCTTCCCAAAATCATTCTATAATTTTTATTCTTATTTATAGCGTAAAATTCAATGAAAACCATTTTATGTACAAAGGTAACATAAAACTATAGTTACGATGGAATAATACTCAATGATATCATAACCTCAAAGGGTGTTCCTAGTTAATGAACAATATGTCTCACCATAACCCATCTATTATGAAAAAGAGAATGTGAATATATTAATAGTATCTCTCTAATTAACCATGGCCTTTTTACATAATTATTGTAAATTCATACTTGCAAGTACAAGGTGAGATATCCTTTATTGTCTATATAAACATAAAAAGGTTATAGTATAAGATTAAATAAGTATTAAAAATCCTTTAATGTTTTTCTAAGGAGGTATATATATATATAATGATGGGGTTGATTTGAGCTTTAAGATACGGGGTAATACTAGGAAGATGATCAAGACCGAGGGAATTGAGAAAAATAAGACAATGAGTAGGACATTTATTCTATAACTCCATGAATAAAATGTTTTAAAATTACTTTTTAATATCTAAAACAATGTCATAATTCCAAAAATGTTTGGGTTTTCCTCAAAATTCATATTATAGAAAATTATTCAGATGGGTAGTTTTTAGTTGATACTCTAGGGTGTGAGTAATGATGTTATATTCATAACTTTTAGCTCTACCAAAATTATTATTATAGTTTTCCCTTTAATAATTATGAAAGGTGAAATACTAATATTTATTAAAGTGAAATTTGAGGATTTTTCAACATATGTTCTATCTATCATTGGTAGTTGGTATGCCTTATTTATTATGTGTTTTGGTTGTTTTGAGGTTGGTGGTTTGTGAAAGGATTTTGATAAATTTGGAGATTAGTAGTTTATGGTTTTATATGACCTATTTATTAAGGTTGGGGGTTCCATGTATAACTTTCCAATTACATATCAATGAAAAAATACTGTTAATCCTTAGGGAGTCTTTGAATATTTTTTTGTAATCCCTGAAAGTAAGATTATCATGACCAATGAAAATATGAAATGGATAATAAATATTGGGATCATAATGCCTTGGAATTTGATTTTAGTTTTTTTAATTTTGTCTTGGTTATAGTTTTGATGTTTACAATTATTTTTATAAGATTGGTTTTGGTTAGATTATTGATTTTGTTACTATGTGTTCAAGTTTGGATTTTAGTTTTTATACCATTTTTTAATGTTGGTAGGTGATCAAAACATAAAACATGGAAAGTAGGCATTGGATTTGGGTTTCTTTTATTATCATTATCATTTTAATTATTATTTTAGTTTTTGTTATTATTAATAACATTTTTATTCATAGCATGGTTTTTAAAACCATCAATAGTAGCATTATGATCATGGTTTTAAAATTTGGTCCCTTGATTATGTTGGTCACTTTGATTAATAATTTGAAAACTCATCTTTTTATGTTTTGGGTTAAAATATTTCAAATTGGGCACATAAGTCATATGGACACTATTTATGGTTTATTGTTATATCTTCAAATCACTTTCCAATGATTATTCATAAGATTGATAAGTTAATTTCTAAGAATCTTCCCTAGTTTTGTCATTATGGAATGGAGGAAGATATCACATAACTCTATCTTATCCATATTGGGATCACTAGTATAAGGGTAGAGTAATTGATTTCACTTCATGAATAAGTGGACATTAGACTAATTTGTGGATTAGTTTGTTCATGTCAAATTCTTTAACAAATTCAATGATGAACTATTCAAAGGAATGAGTAACCCTTAGTAAGATGATAATAAAAATATAAGTTGATTACTTAAATATTTTTTAAGAAAATAATTCACACCACTACATCCAAAGGGATTACTTATTTAATTACAATGGTGTAATCAATGATGTGCACATTTGGATCTCCATGTCCCTCGTATATAGAAAGTTTGAGCAATGGGAATGGAAAGAAAATTCAATGAATAATGTAATCAAGGGGATCCTTAAGGTATTAAACATAGGTTTTCATTGTGATAATGTTTATCAAATGAAAATATAATTAGGATAGAGGAGGGAGAGTTGGGAAATATGTTGGAATGAAGCTACCAAGGGAAAACATTGTCACTTGAGGTAGTGGGTGATAGTAAACTAGAAAATATTTATCTGGCTATCTAGATTTGTAATACATATTCAAATATGTATGCAAAGAGTTAAAATGGTGAACATGAGCTAGTTTAATACTAGATGAAGCATATGAAGGAATAAAACTAGCCAACACAAGGCTAGGTGGAACAGAAGAGGGTGGCATACTATTAAATATTGAGTTATGAGGAACTAAATAAGATAATTTGTTGGCAACCATATTTTTATTAGTGATATATGAGAGGGGCAAACCTTCAAGAGTATAGTGAGGAGTATAAAGTTGGGGTATGTTGATATTAACAATATTGTGAGTATTTTAGGATAGAAAACCTCACAAATTTAGGTAAGATGAAGATTTTATAGCTGTGATTTGATTTGTTTCTAAGAAATTTGGTAGGGAATTGATGAAATTTGGGTGGAAGTATAATGGATTTGGTTATTAAAGTACGGATCAAATATTTTATTTGATATACAAATTTGAGAGGAATATTGGTTAATTTCAAAGTCTCAAATGTGTCCCACTAAGGTGAAGATGAGATCACTTAGGTTAGTGATAGGGATTAGTTTAGACACTTCCCTTGTAAGATGTTCATAAGGAAGGGGATGATAAACTAAAATGAATTGATTTTTCTAGGTTGATCATAATAAGTCAGATTAGTTTTTTTTGGTAATTCTTAGATTGTAAATATTTGAGATGGAAGGAAATATAGGAAATTTCATTCTCTGTAGTCCTTTTTCTATGGTCTAAATGATTTAATTATACTAGTGAAATATATAAATTCTCCCCAAATCAAGGGTTCTTAATCTAACATTATGTTTTTTAAAACATGTAGATAAAAACCACCTCTACCAATAAAAGTCATGTCATTTGAATCATGATATATATTTTAAGCATTTGAGGAGTCTCATAACTCTTTTAAAACCACAAAATATTTGGCATATGGGATGAGGGAGGAAAATTTGTAAGAGGGAGATGGATTGTCAATCCTTTAACTATTATGATCTTTAAAACTAATCCAACTAGATAATTAAGGTTATTGGATTTGAAAATTTCTTATAAATGTATCCATGCCTATGGGTGTATTATAATACTCACTAGACATAATATGGGGGCGTATGAATACCAAAATGATAAATATAAGAAGGGATAAATGAAAGAAGTAAAAGAAGATGAAATATAAATATCACGAATGAAAATCCTTTCACAATGGGTAAACCATATTTGTACATAAGTAAAGTGACATGTTTACCTTACACACTCAACTTCATAGGGTTAGACTAAGATAGTGAAAGGAAGGATGATGGTGGGTCAATGTAGATAATGATTTAGATTAATATGCTAAATATATTAAGCTCAATGAACTAGATGACCTTGTGTGATAGGTTGAGATACAATTATAGGATTATTAACTATGCATACAATAGAGTGAGATATAATATACCGATATTATTATGACACTTCATAGTGTTTGATCAATGTAATAAAATATTTAAAGATGAGGGCTCTAGAATGGCCATATTATGAGATGATTAAATAGTGTAGTTCTTGATTAACATTAATTTATTTGAATGGAGAGAAGTATGTTTGAATTAATCCTTATATTTGGATAACTCTAATGGGTTGGTATCATCAAGTAAATTTCATCTATAGAGTTGAATAATTGGGGAAAGGCTAGACCTAAAGGAAATTTAAATCAAACATAATGGTTATCTAATTGATGATCTAATAAATAGATTTTCCTAACTAGTTAGGTTTTTGCTAATATAGTTTCTTCATTTAAGACATCAAATTAATTGGTTATTAAATGTGTTAATGGGATTTAATGAAATAATTCTAACTATAGATCGGATTCAATATCACTTTGTGTGTTTTATACATAAATGGGGGAAAGTACTAGCATAAAAGATATTATCCTAGGTGAATGTACACGTTTTGGGAGTGTCATCCAATCATGTAGGATCATATGTGTGTTGGTTTCTAAATACTATTTTTATAAATGGAAAATTAAAGTAAATAAATAAAATAAAACATGATAAAAATTTAAAAAAAAAAAAAATTGCATGTAAACAAGGAAAAATAAATTATTTGTTTCCTTTCAATTGATTTTTTTAAATTATTTAATTAGATAATAATGTGCAAGATAAGTTCAAACAAAATTATTTTCTCATTCTGTCTTTAGAATGTATATACATAATTTTTTTTTGAAATGCAATGCTGAAAATACAAATAACCAATTGTCTATTTAATTATTTTTAAAAATATTTATGTATAAGTGAAACTAATTAATTTATCGAAGTGAAATGAAAAAATTAAAAAATATATATATATTATTTTTGTATATCTATAAATAAATATTAAAAATATAAAATTAAATTAACTAAATGCTTTCATTTTTTAATATTTTTGTATTTCTGAGTGAATGTGAAACTAAAAATGAAATCATTTAAATGATTCTATTTTTTGTGCATTTTTAGAATTATGAATGAAGGCAAGGTTAAAAATGAAATAATTTAAATGTTCATACAAATGTGAACATTAAATGTAAATGAAGACATGGTTTCTTTGATACCCTACATTGATGTAAACTTTTATTATAGTTGAATTGACATAAAATCAAGGTAATATTTTCAAACAAAGACTTGAATATATTATTATAAATGAAGAGAAAACACATAATTTAATTCTATGGGGGAAAAAAATTTAAAAATAAAAATAAAAAATGAAAGAAGTGGCATGCAAGAATGGGTTGTTTCAAGTAGATCTTATGTGTGTAAAATAATTTTAAAAAAGATATTTGTGTTTGTGAGAGGCTAAAGAATAAGAAACTGCCTAAAATAAAAGAAAGTATAGAGATGGCCTTCAAGAATATTTAAAATGGATTCAAGGTCCGAAAATGAAAATTATTCTTACTTAATAAGGCAATAACTAGTTTTTCAAGGGGATATACAACTATAAATTAGAAAACAAATACAATTCTAGGAATATTACCTCTATAAAAGAGGCACAAAGGTGATAACTTCAAGGAAATTCATGCACACAAGATAAATTATGAACAAATATAAATTCATGGAAACTCAAAATTTTAATAATCATGAATAAATGAATACACACATGCACTTATAAATAAATAGATCAACTATCTAGAATCCTATTATGATGAAGAAGAAGGGATGAATATATGAATAAATCTTCTCTAATACTTCTGTTGTTTATTTATTTTGCAAAGGGTAATTCAATACAATTTTTGAATAATTAATAAAATGCACATGAATTTTTTTTGTTTTGTATTTGGTTTAATTAAAAATTAAATAAATACATATAATCTATGTAAAATAATTAAAAATATTAAACAAAGAAACCTCCAACCTATCAAGAGCAAATAATAAATTGGAAATGTGTTTTTGGTTATGAGTTGTCAATCCTGAAGTTACATCCACCATTTAGTTACTCAATTTTACTTGGGGATATTTATAATAGTAAAACGGATGTGAGTTAATGAAAGTGAAAGTAAACGAGTGAAGGTAAAACAACATTTATTTGGCTAGATTTAAAAATAATAGAGTTAAAGTTATTCATTCATGATTATTTATCCAATTTTCAACATAAATAGGTACATTTTTAAAAGGAGGGTAGTAAGGAGTTCATTTGGATAATAGAGAGTTAATTAAGGTTAGTAATAAGTTAATTCAACTAGTGGGAAGTTAGCTAAGATGATAGGGAGTTAACTTGGCTAGTGTATTAGAAGCAGAGCATAAATTAAGTGAAAACATTTCAAAACACGTGTTATATGGGTTAATTTGTAAGTTATAATAATGGAGACAAAACTTTAACTTAAAGCATAACATTGATTTTAGAATTTTTGTAGTGGTTAGTGAGATAATATTTGTTATTTCCAAACAATTTATTTAATTGCATAACTAATGGAGTAGTTAACAAAACCTTTGGGTTAGTTTCTCAATCAACCCTATAGTTTTTTAAATCACCCCTATGATTTTTTGAACTACCCCAATGGTTTACAAATTTATGTGGCATTTTGCATAACCACTGGGAAAATTTATAAAACCATCACATCGTCGTATAAACTTAAAAAAAAAAATATGTAACTACTACATAAAGTTTTGCTTGGAAAGTGAACCTTTAGGTTGGAAACATTTAGAGCCCCATATTTTTAAAAATTTGACATTTTTTGGAAGTTCTAAAAATAGGAAAGGGAAAAATGGAAATAAAAAGATCTAAGCATATTAAATTTTGTTTGAAGGTTTTCTCATTGTCTTCAAAAATGTTAAATGTTGTACCATGGCATTTTTGGTTGTGTGTAGATACCTTCTGGTTTCCACTTAATGTCACATCCTAATTTCATAGTGAATATTTATTTTTATTATTTTGTAAAATGTTTTTTTCCATGTAGACTTGTTTTGGATTAGACATTGACTATTGTGGATTTTATTATACATCTATTGTTTAATTTATTTGAAAATTTATTTAATTAATAATGATGTTTTAGATGGAAATTCGTTGATATACAATTTGAGCTATGATTAATGTCAAAAATATTGAACATATGTATACTTCTCATGTTTAGAAAATATTTATTTTTCATTCGACTATCATATCATTTTGATATATAAACATTTTCTAACGACTCTATTAGTTATGTTGTGTGTGTGTGATTTAACCACATGTTTCCTCTACCACAAGGAGAGTATCATTGAGGATAGTGAGGTATATGCACTACTAACAGTAGAAGAGAGGAAGATGTGTATGCAGGTATAGGGAACATTTTTTATAGTAATTTAGGAATTAAAACATATGCCACCTACGAAGGGTAGATAGTTTACCCTTTAGTGCATATCATGGATAATAATTTTATGTGATTTGATCTCTTTTAGTTTATATTTATGATTTTATTGATGATTTTTATTCTTAAATTTTATATGTGAGTGATGATATGTATGCTTATGCTCCTAGTGTGTTGAATTTTTTATATTAAACTTTTGGATGAGACTATTCTATATGCATAGAATTTTTGTTGAAGGTAAGAGTTTGGAATGGATATCCAAAAGGTTATCACACCAATACCATTACCTCTAATTTTTTCTAAATTTAATTTATGAATTTGAATTGTGACTAGTCAACACACATATATGTATAATTTTGATATTAAAT